>OX463847.1:37393273-37625773 GCA_949825065.1 Odontocerum albicorne | reverse complement strand
TTTTAATACTTGTTCGATCCAGAAACTTTTGGACCTTAGTGCTAAGGGCAGACTGGGTGAAAGTAGAAATTCAATTAATAACGGTAAAATAAATCAAGATTATTCCTGGGGTCGAAAACAATTTTGTCTTCTAGCCACGCTCTTAATATGCTCGAATAACCAATTCGATATGTTAAAAAACTCCAAGTGATATGTCCACCAAGCTTTGTTTAAGGATCAGAATAGGATTACGAGATATGAAATAGAATGTGAAGACAAGGTCGTCACCCTACCACAGTCTTTGATTTGTCAAAATCATCAGTTCGAATATATAAAAGGGTACAATACACAACTAGATGAATCACTTCCATGACTTATGAGCTATAATAAATGTCTTTTCCATCACTTAATAATGATTTCAGTTCGTCACAACATATTGTTTTCAGTTTTTGTACACGGGTTACAATTATTTACGACCCTATCATTGTAACATTGTGTTACAGTACCCGGCGGTAAGTAATACACATCGGGCTTAAGAAAGAGACTGTCGGCCATAATCGGCTTCTTCGGCTTTGTAGAGCGTCGTCTCTGTCATTCATACACGTGTTCCGTCGCGAGACTATTAGGCCTCGGCCACACAGGAAGGAGCCTCGCTTGATGCTTAGAGCTATGTTGCGAACTAGGCGACATATCCTAGCGAACCAACGTACCGCATACTATCGCAGTGGCCACACTGCACGCTTCGCGCCACGTTGCATGATGATTATTCATCGAGTGAATCTCCTAGCGAACAGACGTGTTGGCTAATTTACAAGATGGCGGAAGTTTTAATGACAGCTGTGTATAAAAGGGAGCCTTTGTGGAACCCATCAAGCAAATTATATAAAAATGTACCTGTAATAAAATCACTTTGGAATGAAGTTGCACAGAAAGTAAATACAGATGGTAAGTTAGAATTAAATTGGTTAGTTTTGAGAGTGACATCGTGTGTTGACTCAACCGCTCCCAACTATCAAATGAATTTGTGCGCTGCACTTTGGTGTGGCCAGGCATGAAGTCACCTAGTATACGTAAAATCTAGCTTAACACTTAACGAAGCATTTTGGTGTGGCCTCGGCATTAGCGCTTCGTGCGACAGAGACGACGCTCTACAGAGCCGAATTTAGCCGATTACGGCCGATACTCTCTTTCTTAAGTCTGATGTGTATTACTTACCACCGGGTACTGTATATGGGTGAGATCTCTTATGGGCCATGCATCACAATAAATAATTCCACCGCAAATAAATAGTCTTAGTAATATTTTTTAAAACAATAAGTTATAGTAAAATATGAGTTTTACAATCGTTAATCTCTCTTTCCACAATTACATAACATAACATATATGTTATTTGTATACATATTGTGGACCTAATCAAGTTATGATACATGACGACCTACATGGCCTAGTTGATAAAACGGTTATCTCCAAACCGTGCCAAGGACGGAGCTAGTCTAACATTGATTTGTAACTGATTCCAGAGTCTCACTTCATGGACAGTGAAGGACGACGTAAAAAAAAGAAGAGCGATGAACTGGGAAGGTCAATAAACAATATTTCTTTGAGTGTAGCGCTAGTCCATGATCGGAAAAACGCTGAAATTTTTCGACGAGATAAAAGGAGGCGGCGGGACAGTTAGGGATATTTTACAATAGAGATTGTATGTGAATTTGACGTCTATTTCTAACTTCAACTAGTTCAATGCCTACTGGTATGAAGTTATGTGATCGTACTTTCGTAGGTTAAAAATAAATCGTGGACAAACATTTTGAAGATGCTGTAATTTGTCCAGATGTTCCTCTGTAATATGTAAGTAACAAACGTCCGCATAGTCGGACACACATTTTCCCACCCCCGCCTTGCCCCTATGTATTCATCTCAATGCACGCATTTCTACAGTGTTTATGCGGCTCTGTTCAATCATTTACCACGCCCACGTTCCACATTTAATCAACAAAGTTGCTACCAGAATAATATCGTGTTCTATAATATAATCTTCGTATATAAATAATATCGTGTTCTATAATATAATTACTCTTTAAAATTAAATATTTGACCAGAAGGTAGTTTTTATATTTCTGGTATATATTGTTGCTAACTTCATTCCGTATATGCTGAATGTAAATTGTTATGAAAGGTAATAATTCAAGGAACATTTTATCTGTTTTCATAGAGATCATTTTCAATTAGGATATTAATATCATTTTCAAAATATGCAAAAACTTTGGCATATTTCGTTAATGTTAATCCTCAAGAAATCTTTATTTAGTCTTCCATGTCGTTTAAGTCTTCCATGTCGCTTAAGTCTTCCATGTCGCTTTAGTTTTCCATGTCGCATAAGTCTTCCATGTCGTTTAAGTCTTCCATGTCGTTTAAGTCTTCCATGTCGCTTAAATCTTCCCTTAGCTTAAGTCTTCCATGTCGCTTAAGTCTTCCATATCGCTTAAGGTTTATATCCATTTCGTAGAAATCTTCGTTTAGTCTTCCATGTCGCTTAAGTCTTCCATGTCGCTTAAGTCTTCCATGTCGCTTAAGTCTTCCATGTCGCTTAAGTCTTCTATGTCGCTTAAGTCTTCCATATCGCTTAAAGTTTTATAACAATTTCGTAGAAATCTCCATTTGAATTCCAATTGTAAAATATTCCGTTCATCGTTTTTTATCAATTCCATTATAACGAAATCCCGAGAAAAAAGAGGGTCCATAAAGTGAGGTATGAGTGTACCACAAAAGAAACACTTACAAAAGAATGGAGTCAAACATGTGCAGTTTGAAAAATGTAGAGCTAGGATATGGATGTACTGACCGGGACACTGGCCCATGTGCTATGTCCGAAGGGCACCAAAATTGGCCGACACAAAAAGAAAATAGCATGAAATAATTAAAACATTTTACTCTCGATTATCCAAAATTTTCGCTATCCAGACCACCTCCATGCCCATTTAGTCCAAATAATCGAGCTTCTTCTGATATAATAATTTGAAATGTTATCATTAGCACAAATGGACTTTTAGATGCAAAAAGCACCGATTGCACATTTTCCAGTTCTTAAATTATTGAGGAAATATCTACTCGTATGTTAGCAACTTAATATAGATTCGTCACAAACAAATATTTTTAAGGCGGAGGCATACCAAGAAAACCCAATTTAGTGGCTTAAATTTCTCTTTAGTTTGTTAATATTTTAACAAATATATATTTTTGCATATAAACTTTCCAATAATCTTTCCTTATATACGATTGATTGCCTTTTAAAAAAGTTTTAATGCTAGATTTCCAGCTGAAAATCTGAACTGGATGGTAATTACATTTATTTAAATAATTCATGTATTTTTTAATCTTAATTATGCGAGGAAATATTCATTTTTATTTTTTTCTTAACGTACGAGTATGTTGTAGTTTTTTTAAGAATCCTTCCATGCGAGCGATATGACCCTGGGCATTCTAAGCCCTGTCTTACTATGTGCAAATGTATATGGTAGTATATGTGTACTTCTTTTGATTAGGTTTTTCCATGAATCATTTTAATTTTTTTACTTTTTTTATATTTTGTATTTATGCATACTCTAAATTGTAAATTGTATTATATTTTATATAATACGAGTATTAATGGTCGAAAACGACTGTACTTGTAAAAAGTAATCCAGCGGTCGGCAACCAGCGGCGCGCGAGGCATTTTGGTGCGGCCCGCAAGATTCTCGCTGCGACGCACGTGACGGACGATATCATACACAACGGAGTGAAAAGAAGCGAGAATGGTGAGAAAGGGAAGGACGCCACCCGCACCTTGCCTCATTCCGTCGAAGATCGCCAGTAACGCCACTGTAAATATATAATTATCTTCTTCTTCCCTGTGTCATGTCAGGTCCCCTCAACGTTAAATATATCCTGAGAGTAGGCATCTTTGTCCCCGGTAGCTCGAAAAAGATCTCCAACGCTCAGTCCAATCACGTATGTTATATTGCGGAGCCAGGAGATTTGCCTCCTGTCAACACCTCTTCGACCCTCTATTTTTGCCTTGGATGATCAGGTGCAGTTATTTGTACTTTGCTCCTCTTAGTATATAAACTCGTATAATTAGCGTTTTATTTTTAAAACTAAAATATTTGTACACAAATATTGTAGATATACTGTAATGACATATGGCCCAAGTGCGGCCCGCACTAATCACCACGTAAAATATTTGGCCCTCTTACAACAAAAGGTTACCGACCCCATGGCCTAATCCATTTATTTAAACACATCAATATAAATTACGATTTTTTCCCAACTTTTGATACTATATCACAATATACTTGTATACAGTACGACCTGGTGGATTTATTAACAAATGGATATCTCTTCCAACCAGAAATATGTTATAGAGACTTAAAGTGCAAACCAGACTGAAATTATTTAAAAAAATTATGTATCTACTAGACTAAAACTTGCAACCCCTAGGATAGAAGTCAGGTGTCTTACCAACTAGGCACCGAAGGTCGTCATTTAAAGTGTATGATCAAGGTGGTATATTAAAAACTGATTATCTTCCCTTGTCTAATTCCGGATGGTAACTAAATAATTTTAAAAAAAATATTTCTGATAACAAAACTTCAATGTGTGAGAAATTTGTGAATGTTTTTGCATCTCCACGTGCGATATTACTGCCAACACGTAGGAAAATAGGTATGAGTTACGTATCTACTCAGTTTTTTTTTTAATTGGTGGTAGTGAAATTTTAGAATATATTATTTTAATTTAAAGGACAATATTGTATAGCACCGCTTAAAGAGCAAACTCTCTTCAAGAGTAATCTAACGCGGGACTTAAACCCAATATTATTAAACAAATCACGTCTGGTAGCTATAGCAGGATCATGTACTACGCTTTTGTTTTATACAGTACAATCTATTGAGTTTTTTGCCATGTGGCAATTTTTCCAACCAACCATAATTATATTTATTTATTTATTTAACACTTTTATTGCAATACAATCTGGCGGGTGTATTGCCAGGTGGCAATCTCTTCCAACCAACCAAACAAAAGTAAATGAAGCAAGTTACGTGGTCGCATAAATCATTCAAATGACTATCCATCCCTACGAAATCCATAAACATATACGATAGAACATGCTCACGAACCCCACAAAAGCGGAAAATCACCCGAACGTTATTTTTCATATAAAGTGAGATATCATCAATCAAAAGGAAAGGATGGTAGCGAGGAAAGGAAAAGAAGAATCAGGAATGAAACACGTTATTTTACTGACTAGAAATTAAGAGTTTTTTCAGTCGTTTCTTAAAGCATGCCAAGGACGGAGCGAGTCTTATATTGGTTTGTAACTGATTCCAGAGTCTCACTGCATGGACAGTAAAGGACGACGCAAAGATAGAGGAGCGGTGAACTGGAAAGGCCAATAAACAATCTCTGTTTAAGCGTAGCGCTAATCCATGATTGGAAAGACGCTGAAAATTTTCGGCGAGATAAGATGGTGCGACGGGACAGTTAAGGATATTATACAATAGAGACAGTATGTGAATTTGGCGTCTATAATATTTATGAGGCCTTAAGGGAAAATCAACTTAAACCTTTTTAAAAAAACTTCAAAATTCCCAAAAATATTTTTAAAGAAAGCATTTAGAGCTTTCTTAGTAATGGCAGTTAGTTGTTTCGGCTAAACTAAAATTTGTTGTTTACTAATTTGTATTTTCTTACTGCTGTATTCATATTTTCCTTTTCCTTTAATTGATGATATCTCATTTTTTTATTTTACTACTAGTATACACTATTTTTAAAAAAATCTTAGTGATGAATAATCATTTCAATTTTTTTTTGACAATATAATTTACTTTATTTATTTTACTCTGATTGGTTGGAAGAGATTGCCTCCTGACAATAAACCCACCGGATTATTTTTGCAATGAAGTGTTAACAAATAAATAAATATATAATGTATCTTTAAGTCTTGTATATATTTTTTTTCTTATTGCTATAAACAATATATATTTAAGATTTGTATATAATCGGGTTTTACATATATGATATGTAAGCTTGATAAAATGAACAAACAAAAAATTCCAATTTTAGTGGAAGTCTAAATGAAACATCGAAACTTACAGATCTTTGAAAAGTTGAACCAAAATAAATTAACGTAAGAGAGAGGTTCATGAGGCTGTATGAAAATATGTATGAGGCTGTATATAATAGTAGAGAATGCAAAGTAGATGTATGTTTTTCAAAGAACACTTGTATTATTTTCCACATCAAATAAAATGTTTATCCTTATACCGATTTTATTTATTTAAAAAAAATAGCCACAAAGCGGATGTAGCATCTTTTGAATATCCACAGTTGTCTTTTACACCCGATTTTTAACCTCTACTGTTAACTCGGAAGACGCCAGTTATCACTGTGATCCAGTGACTCCTATATAAGACGTAGATAGCGACCAAACCATCAGTGTATAGTCAACGCTCTTGGCCGCTAGAGCGGCTACGCGCGATAATTCTAAAATTGCTACATACAATAACCCGCCATAAAATTAGTAATTACGGATAAAATAACAATTAAACTAATCGAGAGCAATAAAAATAAACATTAAGTAATCTATTAACATTCAATATGATATATTGTAATAATATAAATCAACCATAAATTAAAATGACAAACCTAATAAAAGAAAATTCATAATATTTATTCAGTATTTTTTTCTTTTTTATTTATTATTTTATTTTTTGCTCTTTTGAGTTTTATTTATTTCGTATTGAATCTGCTAGTCAAGAATAAATTCAATTAGACTAATTAATTTATTTTATTAGAATAACTGTCAAAAATGGCATCAATTACTTCGTGTTTCACGATCGTCACGTGTCTAATCTTTATTGGCTTCTCTTTTGGGTTTCCTGCTAAAGAAGGTAAGATATACTTTTTGTCTTTTTAATTTTGATTATCTTTTATCTTTTTAATATCAATTATTACATTAGTTATACAGGAACTTATTTGAACCCCTCTTTTTAAATAAAGATTATTATTTCCTAGTTTATCATTGAGGATATCTCCGTGGCTAAAATGTTAAGGACGTCTGTCTTCCAATCCGAAGAACTCATTTTTTTATACAAAAAAAGGATTCCAGTCTGGTTTTCACTAAAGCCTTGTTTAACTCTTTTCTGGTTTGTTTGAAGAGATTACTACATGGCAATACATCCACTAGGTTGTACTGCGTGTTTGTAATCTAGATTCTACAGTACTTTAAATTATTTTTTTCACATCATTTATAATCAAACTTAGTGTTATATATATATATATATATATATATATATATATATATATATATATATATATATATATATATATATATATATATATATATATATATATATATATATATATATATATATATATATATATATATATATATATATATATATATATATATATATATATATATATATATATATATATATATATATATATATATATATATAACGTTTTTCGTCTCTATATAAGTAAAAAAAAAGATTTTTAGAGTTAGTAAATAATTGATTATATTAATTGATAAAGAAAATTATTTAGAAATGCTATATAAATTTTCCCAATAATCTGCAAAAGGAAAAAGACAAGTTCTTACGTTATTTTATCGATACTAACGATATTCAATTCATAGATCTTTATTTTTACTAAGGAAAATCAAAATTAAACGCTTTGATAGATATATCCTTTATTTATTTACTCGTTTCGCCATACAAGGGTGTTGTCAAATTGTTAGTTTAAGTTCATTCAGCAAAAGAAAATCTACATGAAATATTGGATACGTATCATAAATTACACATTCAATATATATTGATTGTCCTCAGTGAGATACAGGCAAAAGCCTAATTTACTGGGGACACGACCAATGAAAGGCAATAAACCCAGATCCATTAAAATTGTGTGCCCGAATTAAATTACCTGTGGTTTTTTCGCAAATGATGTATAGTTCTTGTCATGTGTAAATAAATTTTTAAAAAAACACGTGATCTAACGTTTCTTCGCTGAGCGCACATTCGTACATGTTAGAATTTAAAACTTGATTTTTTGTGAAATGTTCTGTTATGAAAGAATGTCCAATACGCATTCTTCATTTGAAAGATGTTGAATGCAAACCTAGGGATGTACATATAACTAAATCAAGGGATATGATGTAACGTTTAATGGTATCTTCTCGTTGTTCAAATCAGACTGTATTCCTGGCAATTTTATTCCTGGCAATTGGAATAAGATCAAAGACATGAAATTTTATTCCTGGCAATCGGAATAAGATCAAAGACATACAATTTTATTCCTGGCAATTGGGATAAGATCAAAGACATACAATTTTTCAAAAAAACTTACTTATGTTTTGTTTGGCGTCAAATTTTTCGTTCATTTTGATACCACAGTCCAAGCTAAGGGCATATTTTTTGATGATTTATCATTTATTTTATTCATCTTTTATTTGTATTATGAATTGATGAAGAGCAATTTGTGAATCTTGCATTTAATTATACTTCAATATACACATTTATACCATCAGTCCGTTTCTTTTTCGGGGTAGGCAGAAGGTAAAAGAAGACCACACATTTCTATCTTGACACATATCCAAAGCGTCTTCTACATCAATACATCTCGTTAAACTACAATTTCTGTGACTTTCTACGTTGACTTCTTTCAAAATACCATTCACTTCAACTAACCAAAGGTATTTTCTTTACTTTCCTTATTCTTCATTTCACATACTTTTCACTTAAATTTGCACCATATATTTGTTATGTTAGTATTTCTTACATTCGTTCCACCAGCCCCAACCATCTCAGCTTGTTCTTTTTCATCTTACTGAACACATCAGTCTTAAGTTCACATTTATCGCTAACCACTTTCTTTTCCGTTTTCTGTCAAACATGGTCATTCCATGTAATAGTTTCAATCCACGCATGTGTATAGCATTTCCATCAGTCTTTTTCCACGTTCCACTCGCATACATCAAATTTGGAACCTAAATACTACTGTGGGCTATCAATTTTAGGTGGTTTTGATACTGTCTAGTCTTCAGATGGCGATATATAAATTGTAATTTATCATTATTATTAAAATATGGACATCAACGGAAATCGTGCACGCAACCCGCAGTTCGGAAGTCAGGCGTATTACAAACAAGACCACAGAGGTTATTATTAGTGGCGAAGTATTTTAACAACTAAGAAATGGGTGAAAATTTTAGGATTATAATAAATTTCATAGAATTCTTCATTTTATCGGACTTTTCATTTTCATACATACGTGCCATCATACTATTTTCCTGTTGGAGTAAGCAGAGAGGACAGAGCGTATTTCCTATCATGACAAACTGATTTCGCCTCCTCCCCATCCATACATATTTTCATAGAGTTCCTTCTCTTCCTCTTACTAATCTCCTTTTGTTCTTTCAAATACATCGATCGCCTGATGCAACTATATTTTTTCAGTCATCCTCGACTTTGAATTCAAGTACCTAATGCTTGTATTAAAAAAAATTAAGTCATCCGTTCAATATGTCCAAACTACCTCAACAAATTATTTTAACCTTACTTAAAACATCAGTTCTTCATTTCGTATATCATCGAATATTTTTTTTAAACATATAATATTAATTTCTTATTTTCAAAGCACTTGGCAACACGGAAACTCAATGGAAACGTACTCGTAATATCAACATTTCTTTTTATAACCGAAATCGAATATATTTTTTTAAAATATATTAATTTCTTATTTTCAAAGCACTTGGCAACACATTCAATGGAAACGTACTCGTAATATCAACATTTCTTTTTATAACCGAAATCGTGACACGTTCAAACCATAAAAGTTTCACGTTTTTTATAACTACAGAAGTTATTTCCTATTTAATAAAGTTACAATATATTTAGAAATTATATAAACATGCGCGCATTTTTTTAAGTACCGATAGTTTGATTGATATATTCAACTAACGAATTTATCATTTAGTTGTCTTCGCATTCGCTTGTTTTATCAGTTGAAACTTATTTTACTGACGAAGTACTATTTAAGACATAAAGAAAACTGTTCAAACGAATTGTGTCTAGCATATGCAGAATAAGAATTTATCAATTAGATGTCTTCGCATTCGCTTGTTTTATCAGTTGAAACTTATTTTACTTATGATGAAGTACTATTTAAGACATAAAGAAAACTGTTCAAACGAATTGTGTCTAGCATATGCAGGATAAGAATTTATAAATTAGTTGTCTTCGCATTCGCTTGTTTTATCAGTTGAAATTTATTTTACTGATGAAGTACTATTTAAGACATAAAGAAAACTGCTCAAACGAATTGTGTCTATCACATGCAGGATAAGAATTTATCATTTAGTTATCTTCGTATTCGCTTTTTTTGTAAGTTGAAACGTTTTCACTGATGAAATACTATTTAAGACATGAAGAAAACTGTTCAAACGAATTGTGTATATCATATGCAGGATAAGAATATGCCCCTGTCTGATAAGAAGCCACCTTTATAAAATCCATATAAACGAAAGCCTTATCATACATGCACGTGTGGAATGGGAAAGGAGACCCTAAATCATGTTTTCTTTGAGTGTCCATTGCGCACCGCATACAACCTTTACTCAATTATAAATGTCTCCAGTCTATTTAAAGATGTCACACCTACTCGCACTTAATTCTCCATTGATCTATAATCACATCTCTCAATGTATTGTCCTAAACTCTTTAAATATTTAGAACTACAGTAGTTCTTATGTTACATATTATTATACTGCCTTCATTACTTCAGATTGTTATTGGTACAAATCGTCCTCTTTATGGGGTGGAATGCCTAATTTACTTATAATAATAATTATATATAATCACTTTTTAAACAATAAACAGATGATATTATAATATATAAACACATACATGAATCAACAGATGCAGCCGTTCGTGTTATTTGAGAGCTCTCAACAAAGAACTATCTTCTATGTTAGTTTATTTCTTAATTATTTAAATTTTCCTTAACATGAAAAAAGAATATCCCTTTTTCCGTAAACATACCTTTAAGTTAGGTAATCAAATTCGAACTACAACCTCTCATGTGATTTAAGACCTATATTCTTGTTCATTTCTTAATTATTTACATTTTTTGCGAGCATTCGTAGACAAAATACTTCGGTCTTTCCATATTTTTGTCAATTCTGACAGCATTTTCAGCAACATAAAGTTTCATTAACCTAAAGATATTTCAACGACTTTTCAATTAGTCTCTTCTTATTTCATATTTTTTTATAAGAAACACAAAAGCTAAGATCAATTTTATTTATTATTCTTCTCTAGGTACTATCCCCTATCCAGGATGGTCACCATCATGGTAATATTCATCCTGTTCACTGGAGCCTGAAACAACTCCAAATCATTCCTGCAAATTCATAAACCATAAACTGCGGCATCTTCCTTGGCCTCGTTAACCTTTTATTTTTCTCCGGGTGAACTTAAATTTATTGGTTATGTATTTAAATTTATACTGTGCCCCTCAATATGTGACTGAGATACAACAACTTGCGAACCTACACAGTTATAAACAGTTCTTGGTCCTTATTGATATGCATAAGCACTTCCTTATTTGTAATAAGATCCATCCAAGGAATAACGTGGATTAATCTTTAGAACCAGACCTCAAAAGTGTAGATCCCACGTGATATTTCCTGGTTCATTGTCCACACAATTTTATTTTATTTTTTTAACCTATGATTAAACTGCTTATTTTCTGGATCGCACTAGATTTCACTCGATCATTTTATCCGGTTATGTGGAGCGACGTGCTTGCTCAAATAATGTTTCTTTTCTATCTTCTTACGGGTAATCAGCGCACAATCCTCGCACAAAAAATACAAAAGAAAACATCGAATAATCTTTCTTTTTGAGTGAAACCAATACTGTTAACATTTTATTCATATCCTGTTCATCGCTTTCTCAATGCTGAACATCTTGGACATCTGCTATTTCTATAACTTGGTGCACCATTTGTCTCCAATTTTCTCGGTCCTGGGCCATGTTTATTAAAAACGGATCCTGTTAACTCTTTTATATGGTCCATCTATCTTATAAGAGAATTTCCTCTTACACGTTTTCCCTTTGCTTTACCCGTGATAACGAAGTTCTCAAAATTTTCAATGTTTATTCTGCCAACATGTCTTAAGTATGTTACATTTTTTTCCTACGTTGTCAAAAACTTCTTTTTTTAATTTTTAATATTCCTGTGAAAACCATTTAATATTTTATTAGATGGGTTTTGGATCTTCTGTTCTTCTTGTTCGACTTGCCATAGCATTTTTTTTCTATTCCAATTCGTCTTCTGATCTCTGTTTCACTGTCTTTAGAATGAGAGTGCCAGATAAATATACTTGTTATAGCTCAGAAAATGTAGGATGAGTCCTGTGACAGCTCACAAATTTGCCCCAATACAACGATGTTTTTGTAACGATGTTCAGTAATTTTAATTATTTTATCAACTTTAATATAAGCCTCAATTCTAATAAATAGCAAGTTATTAAGGTATTTACCTTAATAACTTGCTATTTATTAGAATTTATTTTTGCTATTTATTATACTCGTACATAATATAAAGTAGTATTGGGGCAAATTTGTGAGCTGTCACACGACTCATCCTACATTTTCCGAACTATAACCTCATCATAACCCCTTAACAAATAACATATTGTCATAGTATTTTTTTTAAGTCAACCACTGTTTATTCCACTTAATATAACTGCATAACCATGCCAGTTTCAAGGATTTCACCTCATCACCAGGGGATCATAAACAAGACTAAATTATGTTCGAACTGGTACTGACGTACGGGACAAACCGGACTGGAGATTGGAGGGAGACAGGAGACAGCTTCAGCAAGCAGCGGTGAGATCTTGGAAATGTATGTATTTCCGAGATGTTCATCCCAATACAATGACTTAGATATTTACAGAACCTCTAATCTGTCCAGTTTATTGTTTTATATGTTTTAGTTATTTTTGAACGAAAATTAATTGGACAGATTAGAGTTTCTGGAAATATACAAATGCATTAGAATGAACCTCTGGTAAAAACATACATTCCCTAGATCTCATCCAAGCTTGCTGAAGTTTTTCCTGCCTTCCTCCACCCATAATCCCCATCCTGTTTTTTTTTAATATATTGTATATGTCCTGCAATCACGTGCACACATTTTAAGGCAAACGAAGAAAGAAACACAACAAGATGAATCGAAGACAAGCGTCTACAAACTCCACACCTAAAGTCATCTGGAAGAAATAGTATAACATATATGTTATTTATAGCTAAGGCATTAACGCTGTGGAAGTTTAAAGACATTGTAATTTGTTTAGTCCAAGACAGTTTATTCCACTACATATAACGGTATAACCCTACCGGTTTCAAGGTATTCACCTCATCATCAAGAGTCTTGTTTGTGCTTCCCTGTTTGTAGGGTTATAGCGTTATATAAAATGGAATAAACAGTGTTGTATTAAACAAATTGCAAGCATATATTTTTTTAAATATTTTTTTATATCATATTGTGATCTCTTGTAGTATAAGGCATTCTTCCAAGCAAAGGTTTTGACTTATATAGTCTCAATGGTAAATCAAAAGTGCAACTTGCAAACTACCTCTATTATGAGGGATTTCGAATCAAGTTACGTGTTATATCGAGTTATGAATCTCAATATCGCGTTTAGTCTCTATAAGTAGTCTTTTGTAAAATCAGAAAAGGTTTTGACTTATATAGTCTCAATGGTAAATCAAAAGTGCAACTTGCAAACTACCTCTATTATGAGGGATTTCGAATCAAGTTACGTGTTATATCGAGTTATGAATCTCAATATCGCGTTTAGTCTCTATAAGTAGTCTTTTGTAAAATCAGAAAAGGTTTTGACTTATATAGTCTCAATGGTAAATCAAAAGTGCAACTTGCAAACTACCTCTATTATGAGGAATTTCGAATCAAGTTACGTGTTATATCGAGTCATGAATCTCAATATCGCGTTTAGTCTCTATAAGTAGTCTTTTGTAAAATCAGCAAAGGTTTTGATTTATATAGTCTCAATGGTAAATCAAAAGTGCAACTTGCAAACTACCTCTATTATGAGGGATTTCGAATCAAGTTACGTGTTATATCGAGTCATGAATCTCAATATCGCGTTCAGTCTCTATAAGTAGTCTTTTGTAAAATCAATTGGGTTCCATCAAGTATTCAGCACCAGCATTCAGTAGACATTGTGGTACAGTAATTTAGAACGCCTCTCGTTACAGATCTTGACTTCAAAAAGACCGTGGTAAATCCGAATAGGTATTCCTAATTTTTTTTCATCCGTAACTGCGTCAACTTGAAATGGTGGACCGATGTTAAAATGGAAATTTGCATACAAAGCAATTAAGTGAACATTTAACTCTTTCATATTTAAATTAACAAATACTTCACAAGTATATTATAGTATACACATGATTAAGGTAACGTCGGCGAACATGATCAAACGGTTAGCATTTACGCTAAGCAAACGTGCACCCCAAGTTATGGATAGATTCACTTCCAGATTGGTTTGACTCTTTGTCCGTTTTACATAAGAATTTATTATATTTATATATACTCCATATGTTGTTTATCCTTTATTCTTATAGCAATATTGAGCAGTACAAAAATAGCGAAACTCTAACCTAAGCAAATTAAATAAGCCGATCTTTTGAATCTTTGATCTCCTTGTGTCTGTTTGCTGAAGTGCAACAGCTTACACATTATATTGATTACAAATACAATAATCTTAAATGCACACAGTCGTCTTCCAACCATAGAATTGTAGACAATCATAATTGATCGGCTATCGTATGATGAGGTGACCAAAGTTGTGCAATAATCCAAAGATTAATAGTTATGTATTGTAAATACATTTAAAAAAACATTAACCTTAAACAGTTGATACATTTACGCAAACTAAGTATACATATGCATTCCTATCGTTTCGTCTTCATGCGTAGGAATGCATTTTTTTTTCCTTCTCACTAAACTTTTTTTACAATAAATAGGAGAACTATTTAATTATATGCATTATGCATGAAATCCATAGCCTTGTTGGTAAAACGTCTGACTTCTAGCCCGAGAGTTTTGGGTTTGTTCTGAAAGAAAAGGATTCTACTCCTGATTTTCACTTGAGGTATGTGTAACTACTTTTTGGTTTGTTAGAAGACATTGGTTAATAGCAATTAGTCCACCAGGTTAGCAGGTGAAAAACTGTGGACATTAGGGAAGAATGCAGATTAAATGGTACGTTGAAATGGTTTAGCTGCGTAGAAAGCATTAATCAATACAACTTGTTAAGAAGGAATGAGAAGTTAAGGAACGTCTAAAGCTTCAAAGCACTATAAAAACAATCATTTTTTGAAAGAATAATGAGTGAAAAGTCTTAATAAAAGATAATAAAGTATCAGAAACGAAATATGTGTGCCAAGATAGAATAAAGTAGTGATCTGTTGTGGCTGCCTACCCGAATTATAAGAAACAGGCACCCGCGGAAACGCACTCGACTTCCGTATGGAAGATCGCAGGTTTGATCCCCGCACTGTGTTATTTCCCTAGAATAACACAGGCATTTTTCCGCCTAGCGTTCGAGGGTATAAGGATACATATGACTTCGGTCATGTCTATTCTAAGGAGTATAAGGATATCTATTGACTTTTGTCATATCTACTCTTTCAAGAAAAAAAAACCATGCCGGTGTGTTTCGATCGCCTCACTTCAGTGTGTCATCGGATGCAGCACAGTGGTGTGCCTGGTGTGTTTGCTGGTGTGCAACTACTCACTTAAAAACACAAACTCCACGGTACAATTTCGTTTTTAACTGAATTGACGTTGGAATGGTGAGGACATCCTTGACTACGAGGCCCAGCAACGACGACGCGAATTAGGATATAGCGTGATGGTGATGACCGATAATCTTTTTAAGGCGTATTAGATCCTACATTAGAGTCTGTTGTGTACACCGGTTACTTAATGTGGCAATATTACTCGGTATTCTCTGACACCATCTTCAATTGTATCAATTCATCAGACATTATTTCTCAATATCCGTACTCACATCTCATGAATCAGTAAGTGTACTCATAGAAGAAAACATTCAGTTTAAAATTCACAAATACTGACAACTGGTTATTTAGTGAATATTTTCGTATTTCTCGGATAGATGTCGTAACGACAACATTTTTGTAGCTTTCTAAATTCCTAACATGCTGAATATTTACTATTATGAAACGTAACAATTACGCTCATTGTTTCGGTTAATGTTTACTCAAACTGCTCGAACGATTATTGGCGTTATTTTGAAGGTGAAACAAATTCTTTTTTCAGTGCTTGACGTTTTTTTAAGGAAAATATTCGACACGAACTAAAAAAAAAGACATGTACAGTATATGTATTGTATATGGAGACAATGCAGGGATTGTGTGTGTCCAATGTGGTTGGAAATTTTTCGTAATTGTGATACGACACTCGAAGATGGTTCCGCTCTGGAAAAACTATTGCGACTGGTGACGACCGAATCAAGGATTTTGATTTAGAATATCCAGAACACTAAAGCACAAGAGATTTATTTATTTATTTACTTATTTTTTATCGACAACAACCTAAACAACAATCGAATTTTATTAAAAAAAAATACAATAGAAATAATTACACAAACCTTTAAACATACTCTAACAAAACCTACTATAACAAAACATACTATTACAAAACATACTATAACAAAACATACTATAACAAAACATACTATAACAAAACATACTATAACAAAACATACTATAACAAAACATACCATAACAAAACATACTATAACAAAACATACTATTACAAAACGTACTATTACAAAACGTACTACAACAAAACATACTATAACAAAACATACCATAACAAAACATTCCATAACAAAACATACTATAACAAAACATACTATAACAAAACATACTATAACAAAACATACTATAGCCTTACATAATATAAGAAAACATAATATAACAAAACATAATATAATAAAACATACTATAACAAAACATAGTATAACAAAACATACTATGACAAAAAAAACGTACATCAAAACATGAAAACATCATTGAAACGGTAAAAAATATATGTTTATAAATATTTATAAAAAAAAGAAGAAAAAAAGGTAGCACAAACACGTAAAGAAACTGTAATTGCAGTTTTTAGAAATTGCTTTAAAATTATAAAATAACATAAATTGTTAGGAGAGCGCAGAGATACTTAAATATCGAAAATTCGTTCTAGATCGATTTTAGTTTGAATTTTACCTAAAAATACGAAATAACGTTTCACCCAACCTATTATATAACTCTCGAATCGATGATATATTTTATCCTTCAACATACCCGAATCGAACATATTGAATAGTTTGCCTGGAAGCTTATATTGTCTATGGTGGCAATATTGTCTATGGTGCCAATAATTGAGCCTTCGGGTTTAGATTCACCTTACAAACTCCTTGACCAGACTAGATAATATACTAATCATCCGCATTGAACTTTAAAAAATTTAACAATTAAGGGCTTAATTTAAAGAGATTGCCATTTAGCAATAAACTTACCAAATTGTTAACTGTTCTTATGTGAATGGGAGACGTAGTAGAGGAAGACTAAGGAAAGTATGATTGGATTAGGAATCATAGAAGGTATATGGATGTAGAAGAGGGGAAAGATGTGTATTGCAATAGGAAAGTCTGGCGCTCTCTCCTTGCTGTATACTCATAGGGCGACGGTGTGATGGTATGTATGTATGAGGTATATTGGCCGCGTAGTAACGCACGGGACTTCCTTGTGAAAAGTTGCTGGTTCGAACCCCACGCTATGCTACTTACCTCGAATTCCTGAGGTATTTCTTTCCGCTTAGTATTCAAGGGTATAAGAAGACATACGATTTCGGTCATATCTATTCTTTCAAAATAAATATAACACATGCCGGTGTGCACCGATCGTTCCTCTCACTTCAGGCGTGCCATCGGATCCAGTACAATTGTATGGCCGGTGAGTTTGCTGGTGTATAATGGCTCACTAACTTAAAAACAAACTCCACGATACAACTTTGCTTTCTAACTGAATTGACGTTGGAATTGCGAGGGGATCGTTGACTACGAGGTCCAGCAACGACGATGTATAAATATATTTGTATGTACGAGTATGTACATCATAATTTCATTATACGAACGAAGGAGAAAAAACACGATATTTATAATATAATGAGGAAATGATACAATTGTATTACGTATTTCAATGCTTTTTACAATACGGAAACTACTGTAGTTGAAACCTGAAAAAAACTTTGAATTTCATAGAAATAACATACAAATCAGATTTTTACAGTTAATTGAGAAGTAACAACATAATCAGTGCAAGGATACCATCAGTTAAGGCCACTTTAACTGACAGGAAAACACCAATAGAAATCCTTCAGACAATTAAACATGATATGACAGTTAAAACGTTGAATAAAATCATGATTTTACATTTACATAAAAAAAAATTTTAGATGATAAAAACACATATTATTTTCTTACATACTCGTATATTTTTTAATTCGTCAAAAAAGCTATTGTTTAAAACTTCTCTATTGCACTGAATCGTTAACTGGTTGGTTGGAATAAATTGCTTTATAACAATAAGCACAGCAAATAAACCATGTTTAATTTTGTATACCAGGCACTTCAAACACGCGGTCCGCAGAGACATCTTGGAAAAAAATATTAATTAGTTATTTTGAAATAAGATAATCTTTTTTATTTTTTATGAATAATGAAAATATATTTCTTCGGCCTAATGCGTAATAGTTTATGTGGCCCGTGGTGTAAAACGAGTTTAGCATACCTGATGTGCATTAACTAATGAAAATAAAGAAAGAAATATATCGCTTTGTGGTAATTTCTTCCAGCCAAGCGTAAAGGATTTGAAATGTTTGTGTAAAATCAGACTCGATTTCTTTATTTTCTTCGATTCCTGATCGAATCTGAAACACTAAGGTCGGAAGTCAAGTAGTCTGTTAACTACTGCACACAAAGTGCTTTTTTTATAAAGCATCATGTAATATAAAACCTGAGTTAATGAATATCTATATGAATTGCAAACATTGGGAAATTTATTACAAATGTCTATTTCAACTTTGAAATAAGAACATTTTGGTATATCTACACAGTTTTCAAATTTTCTAGTTCAAGATTCAATAAAATCAAATGAAATAAGTTATTTTTTATATGTAGATTCAAGTCCCAATAAAATGTGACAAAAAAATAACACAGGGAAAGGACAAACGTGTAAGATATAAAAAACAATTTGTGGATGCTGACAACCCAAAAGTTGTGTACGTGAAAAAACTAAAAGTGTCCATCTACTAAAAAAGGGACATGTAATGGAACGGTAATTAATAACTTTTATTCTGACTAAACTCATAGAATTTTTAAGAGCTGATGCAAATATACCATCACGTCATACACCTTTTATAATATTGTCGTCGTTGCAGGGTCTCGTAGTCGAGGATCCCCTCGCCAATCCAACGTCAATTCAGTTGGAAAGCGGTGCTATGCCATTGAGTTTTCGTTTCTATCAGTTTTTTTTATCTTTAAATGAGTGAGCTGTCATTTCAGTCATTCGAGGGCTACCCACAGTGCGGGGTACGAATCGGCGACCTTCCGCACGGATGTCCAGTGCGTAATCACGCAGTCATGCACCTTTTATATTATAATACCGAGAGAACACATTTCAAATTTACACAAACAGCCTTTAACACGCCGATATACACTAATTATATCTGTTTCTCATACTCCTCTCCTTTCTCTTAGTTCATTTTCTTAACCATGTTTTATGAGTTATTGATTGAAGTATATTCTTCTTTCAAAGTTAAAATAGATTTTTGTAGTTAAGTTACACTTTGTTTGGTATTCATGTAAATAACCATTTGCGGGTGCTATATGTGTATTAGGCTTCATTACAAAACTATGAATAATTGTCACTATTTGATTACTTCCGTTGATACATACATCAATACAATACAAACAGTAATTTTGATGAATCAATTATGTTGAATATTAATTTTTCTAACAATACCATCTCAATTTTGTAGATAGGACAATAACCGCCATAAAAAAATATAAACATACAGGTAACCCATCAATAATGAGTGAAATCATAGTATAAATAGGCCAAAACCCATACAATGTTTGTCGTCAAAGAAAGAATACGAGAATTGAATTTTGAATACGAGAGAGGAATACTTGGATTCTCTCCGAAAGTAATTCGAAATTTGAATTTCGCTGGGTCCGTGATACTGAACGAATTTTAAATACCTAGCTAACAATTTTTGAACCGGTGTAAAAGGGGACGATGTATAAATGATATATATAATTAAATTTTACATTTTTGTATATATATTTTCATAAATGTAGAATTTGTTTTACTTCCGTGAATATTTCACGAGTTGCAACAAGTAAAACAATAATTTTAAATATGACTGCTTTGCGTGTCTTTGTCCTACTTCATGTTGTCATATTTTTACTACTCTAATCTCACTTGCTCATTGTTACAAACGCAATCGTTTATTCCTTTTACCATCTACAGATATCTTATTATTTGATCCATAATAATAGAAGCGTTGAGATAGTTTGGCCAAGTAGAAAAAATGATGATGAAAGATTAACAAACATAACCTGTGCAACAAAATGAAAATCTTAACGTTTTCTAAACGCCAACGTCATTAGCCAAACAACGCGGTAAAAAACGGCGAAAGATCCTTAGCAACAGTCTGAAATCCTTTACAAAAATGGGTACCAACGAGAATTGAACCCGCAACCCCCATATTTGGATACAGACAGCTTACCAACTAAGTCACAAAGTATATCTAAATCGTCATTATGTGTTCAACGTTTATTTGGTTAGTTGTAAACTTGCTATTCATTACTGATATCATGATCCAAATTTTACCTTCAGGCCTTATTCTGTCTTAATTTAATTAGTGGTTCTTATACTCGTAATCTGCCTTTTGTAAAGTTTTTAATAAAGCGCTCTTGAAGTTATATTTCATTTATTTATTTAACACTTTTATTGCAAATACAATCTGGTGGGCTTATTGCCAGGCGACAATCTCTTCCAACCAACCAAACAAAAGTAAATTAAGCAAGTTACGTGGTTGCATAAATCATTCAAATATATTGTTTATAGTTAAAGCATTAACGTTGTGGAAGTTAAAAGACATTGTAATTTATTTAATCAAACACTGTTTATTCCACTTTTTGTAACGGTATAACCCTACCGGTTTCAAGGCTTTCACCTCATCTTCAAGGGAGCACAAACAAGACTGGTTTGGGCCCCCCTGAATATGAGGTGAAAGCCTTGAAACCGGTAGGGTTATACCGTTACATAAAGTGGAATAAACAGTGTTTGATGAAATAAATTACAAAATCATTCAAATGACTATTCATCCCCACGAAATCCATAAACACATACCATACGTGAGCATATGCCCACGAACCCCACAAAGACGGGCAATCACCCAAACATTCCTTTTCATATAAAGTAAGATATCATCAATCAAAATAAAAGGAAGGGATGGTAGAGAGGAAAGAAAAAACATGAATGAAACACGATATATTACTGACTAGAAATTAAGAGTTTTTTCAGTCGCTTCTTAAAGCATGCCAAGTACGGAGCGAATCTTATATTGGTGTGTAACTGATACCAGAGTCTCACTGCATTGACAGTTAAGGATGACGTTAAAAAAGAGAAGCGGTAAACTGGAAAGGCCAATAAACAATCTTTATTTGAGCGTAGCGCTAATCCATGATTGAAAAGACGCTGAAATTTTTCGGTGAGATAAGAGGGGGCGGCGGGACAATTAATAATGTTATACAATAGAGACAGTATGTGAATTTGGCGTATATTTCTAACATTCAACCAGTTCAATGCATTCTGGCATGAAGTTATATGATCGTACTTTCGTAGGTTGAAAATAAATCTTAGACCAATATTTTATTACGGAATAGCGTTATACAATGTTTTATTTTTTTAATTGGTTAAATTAGGGGATATCAAAATAAATAAATAATTTGCGAGTTTAACTAAACTTTAACTCGAATGTGTTTTTTAATTAATGTAAAATAAATTACATTATTTGTAGAGAGAAGCAGCGATAAAATTTTCAAATAATTTATACTCGAGAAATACGTAAATCAAAACGTAAAAACCATATTTCTTATGTATCAATTGTAAAATAATGTCACCGTTGACAGCAGCAACGTCAAACAGTTAAAATAAAATGACACAACGCCATCGAAGTATTTATTCGTGTAATTTATAAAATTCCAATTTGTATCAGAGTGACAGCCGTTAAGTTATTTAGTCTTTGACTGAAAATTGACAATTATATCAATACAGAGGTGAATTCGGGTTATTTATATTTCAAGCATTATTTTTTTGAGAGAAACAAATAAACGAACGATGAGATACATACCATCAAACCATTTTCCTCTAGGGTTGATAAAGGGAAAACTTGAAACCGGTAGTGTTAAACCGCTATATTTAGTGACATAAACAGTATTTGACTAAAAAATTATGTCTTGAATCTTCGAAAAGAATTTAGTTTCACTTTGTGGTGCCATGTTTTATGTTAGAAGAAATAAAATAAATAAATAAAACGCTTATTTTATATTTTTATGTTCACCACTGGTTTATTTTGAGTTTACTGCCGGTTTTGAAGACCTCCGTCTTCATCGTCACTTCATCTGACGATGAAGGCGGAGGTCTTCGAAACCTGTAGTAAACTCAAAATAAATCACTGGTGAACACAAAAAAAAATAAGTGTTTAATTTATTATATTTCTTCTTACAAAAAAGTATGTATTTAAACCTCTATAGCGTTAACACTTGAACTGTAAATGATAATATATATATTTAAATTTTCCACATTTTTTTGTTACAAAGTACATTATAACATTATAACACATTAACGTAATTCATAAAAATATATAATCAGAAAAAGTGCACACGTACTATATAGACAAACACACAACAGGCCAAGGTCCAGGGCGTTATCCCACGCATGGAAGGATTCTCAAAAAACAACAACATATTCACATTTTTTTTTTATTTAAACAGCTAGTTAGTGAAAATTCATTCAATCGTTTGTATTATACTTTTATAACATGACTGGGTCCTTGATTTTTTTTGTATTTTCATTTCTTGTTAATAAAACAAGAAAAACAAACCAAAAAAAATAAGCTATAGAATTAAAAACGTGACGCCAGGATGGAAAACCACCAATAGAGTTCCGACAAAAAAAATTCAATATATACGCCCGTGGTGTTGAGTGATTTTTTTAATGTTTCAAAAAACATTTAGCCCGATTCGGCTCTGAAGAGTAAGTTATGAAATTCAATATAGTTCAGTTACTATTTTTTTGTAAAATAATAATTAAAGTAAGTGAAAGTAACCTACAAAATTTGACAATAGTTTATTTGTTAGTACAATGAACCAATATACTCGTATTATGCATTATGTAAACGCATCTTGTAACACTGAAACATTTCGCAAAGCATGAGACACCTTATTTCAATTCCAGAACTGGCATATACTGTTCTGCGTAATCTAGTTTGGAAGGCGCCTGGGTTCCAAACTAGCAGTTGCGCACATGAATCATGTTGCTGCTTTTTTTTTTTTAAAGGATACCAGTCTGGGTTATTTATACGTGAATGCCTCTTTGATATCTTTCTCTTGAGATGTAATACTGAATACAATTGCTCGAAACTCTCTGGACAGCACGATGAATGAATGACTCAATGAATCATGTTGCTGCTTATTTTGTTTTAAAAGAACACCAGTCTGGGTTACTAATACAATACATGAATGCCTCTTTGCTATCTTTCTCTTGAGATGTGATACTAAATACGATTACTCGAAACACTTGAGACAGTACGATGATTTGAAGGGGATCTTCATGAATAATATGGTTTAAGCGGTCCTCATCGAAGTCCACTGGTCGTCCGGAACGCTCCATGTCTTTCAGGTCGAAACTACCGTCTTTGAAACGCAAAAACTATCGACGAGCTGTCCTTTCATTCATAGCATCTTCACCGCACACTTCGGAAATATCGCGAGCAGCTTTGGCAGCTTTATTCCCTCGATTGAAGGTGAACAGAAGGAAGTGTCAAAAATGCTCACTTTCGTCTACTTGACATTAGATTTTGAAGGCTTGTAATCAAATAAAATAATATATGTAACGCAAAAGCAAATACAATTTCTTGTAGAGCAGAAAATTTTCTTTCGAATGACGTATAACGTTTACCATTTTGTTTTACTTTTAGTGCTCATTTTTAAATTGAAAAAAAACGGACACAACTTATGTTAACACCTAATACATTCAAATTATTTACGGTGAGACTAGGCTTAAAAACATAAATATTACATAATGAACAAAATAAGTCATACGTACTGTTAAGTAATCAAAAGTAATTGAATCAAATTTTCTTAAATCGCAAATCGTGCGAAAAATTGCAAAACATTGACCTAGTAATGACCATTGAACAATAAACACGATACCATTCTAAAACGAATTCCTAATAACACCTATCGAATGGAAAAAAATCTTTTGTCACATGTATTAGGTTATCGTTTTGTATACTTAAATGGATATCGTTAGGAAAAAAATTCACTACTTAGTTAATTCCAAACGTGCTGAATATTTTAAATATTTCTGCCACTTTTTACCCAAATAACTTGAATGTTTTTTTGGCGTTATTTTAAAGGTGGCACAAAAAGTTGTTTTTTTTGTGTTGAATGTTGAAAAAATGTGACACAAATCAATATATACGTATGTGCAGTGTATTGCGATGGTGCAGTTAACGATCTTATATGTCAAATGTAGTTTGAAAAAAATCATAAAGGCTATACGACAATCGAAGATGGTGTCCGCTCTGCTAGGCCGATTATCACTGATGAGGACAAAGGCTTTAATCGAGAATAATGAGCTTTCTAAGACACGAAAGACTGCTGAAAAACTGAAAATATCGAAAACCACCTTCCACGGGCATTGAATAAAACCTAGCTATGTAAATCGCTAATACGAAAAAAACCTTCCGAATGACCTACATTATTGGACTGTCAGTATTTAATCACGTATAGAAAAGATGTAGAAATTTACAAAGAAAACATGTAGAAATTTTTAGTAATATTATACTAATA
This sequence comes from Odontocerum albicorne, assembly GCA_949825065.1. NCBI lineage: Eukaryota > Metazoa > Arthropoda > Insecta > Trichoptera > Odontoceridae > Odontocerum > Odontocerum albicorne. The sequence goes on along the minus strand of OX463847.1, from coordinate 37,600,503 downwards.
TTTCAGCTTAGTGGTTCTACCAACTATCACGCGTGTATTTCAAATTCGATTCCCGATGGAGAGCAAAATAATTTTCCATTTTTTCATAAACAGAACTTTCAACAACTTTCTGATTAGTTGAGAGAAATTGGTGAATAGTAATGAGTGTAGTTTACAGCGTGTAAAAAGGGTGTACTAGGTACAAAAATATAATTGCTTCTATTTCAAAATGTTTGAACCACTAAGTCATATTACATTAAACTTTCGTTGTACGTAGTAAACTAGGCAGGGTTATCAGCGGCGGCCGGTCCCGAGGTGCGCTGGCGCGCCGAACCGGGGAGATAATTCGCAATATAGAGAAATAGTCTCACGGTTTACTGTATGTCTCTGTTTCCCCTGTATGAATCTGCGTTTCCGTCCGGTGCATATTCGAGATCGCTCTTACATGAACTGGCAAACTTGGCCGGTCAAATTGAAAGGAATATTTTTGTAACTTTTACCAATTTTTTTTTAAATTTTCACTGAAATAAAAATACTCTTATTATTTGTCAGTATTCTTATTCATATTTAATCTATACAAATATTAAACAATTTTGGAAGTCATGTTTGCGAATATATCATTTAATTATTGCAAATTATTTCTCCGGTTCAGCGCACTAACGCACCCCGAGACCAGCCGCCGCTGATTATTGCTACGTGGTAATCTCTTCCAGTCAACCAAAAAGTTTTAAATAAGCTTTAAGTAAAGACGAAACTGATTTTTTTTCAATAAAATCTGGACATCAACGTGAATCGTTCCCGTAACTCCTTTATTGGAATACTAATTAAGTCACAAAGATTTTGGTCGAACTAAAGCCCTAAAAATTCATTTTTTATATTAATTATTAACGTACGTGAAGCAAGACTAAAAAAATGGATAAACAGTGCAAATGTGAGAGGAGGACCAAGCAAAGTATGGTTGGATCAAGTGAATGATATTCAGAAATAAAGAAACGTAGAAAGTCAGAGAAATCGTATGAGTTGTATGAGAATCTGTATTAATAATGTGTGTCGAGATTGGAAAATATGGCGTTCGGTCCTCTCTGTCTTCCCCGGCAGGGAAATAACGTGATGGTTTATATCTGTTATATGCTTATTTGCTTTGTGTTTTTACAAAACGAAACATTTTTAAAAATGCATCTTTTTCTAATACTCTATTTTCCAAGCAATCATTAATGTTTTCTCAATACATTCACAAATTGTAATCACGATTTATTTGAAGACACCAATTTGCTTTAAAACAATGAACCACGTTGAAGCCTTAACCCAGTTTATTCTTCTTGTTTTTTATTAATTCCAAAAAAACATGTGTTAAACAATAAAATAAATATTTTGATGTATGAGATTCCGCATTAACCAGAATGGCCATCAATTTGAGCAGTTGGTGATAATTAAAATAAAAATACGCCTGTCTTCTTAAATTTGAAGTTTTTATTTTAATAAATTCTGCAAGGTGTATCTTAATTAATACTGCATCCATAATCATTTAACGTGTGTATATATGGTATAATATTGTATATTATTCATAGTTAAGGCATTAACACTTAAGGTTTAAAGACATTGTAATTTGTTTAGTCAAACACTATTTTTTCCACTTTATATCACGGTATAACTCTACAAGTCTTGTTTGTGCTCTCCTGATGACGATGTGAAACCCTTGAAACCTATAAGGTTATACCGTTATATGAATAAACAGTGTTTCACTAAACAAATAATAATGTGTTTATACATTTTTTAACATCCTGTAGATGTGGACGATGCGAGAGATATGTGTGATACATGGATAGAAAGGCGTGGACATATATCATCTTTGCCTACACCAAAAGAGGACATGTCCTTATTTGAGTTGAATTGCAAAAAAGTACAGTAATATCGCTCATCGGAATTAAATTGCATGTTAAACTGCAAGTTTTTAAGTGTTAAATACACTAAACGGGTTTAAAGTAACGTGTTTTATAAAAACCAATTAAATGTAATATGTTCAACTTCTCTCATCGAGGAGAAGAGATACTTTAGTAGCTGCTTATATAGTAGTAAGTAAGTCTTTCAACGTGACGATTACGCGTTCACTTGCCGTTGTAACCCAATTTATTATATAAAAAGGGTTGCATAATGTTTTCACACTTAAGGTCTCTTGAAGATCTCACTGGTTGGGTTAGGTTAGGTTAAGTTAGTACAATAGGCATTTTCTCATGATTGAGTAAGATTGTCAGCCATCTTGTGGATGAAAAATGACTGTGTTTGTATTGGTGTATAGTGTGTAAATTTTTGCACTTCAGCAAGCACACAACCTTTCGTTAGGCAGACTATTATTTCTTTGCTTACTAGATCTATAAGAATTGATAATAAACAATGCATACGCTACAGTAAAATATAAAGTCAAGTGTAAATTGGTTTAATAGTTAAACCAGGATGCAAGACAATCTGATTTCGTAGCGTAAATGTTAACCATTAAACCACGACCGCAGATAAGGAGAGATTGTCACACGTTGATGAACCCGCCATATCGTACTGTATACAACGAAAATATTATACAATACATAAACAACCAAATTTATATTCATGAAAAGTTAAATGGTAAGATTTGAATCTTAAACTGAAAAATATCTTTGTTGGCATACACATATACATACTTACTATCACGTTGTTTCACAAAGCTTCATACTTTCCTATCACGACACACATCGTCTACCTTTCTTCATCCATGCCCTTTCTAATACAACTCAAATAATCAATCTATATTTTCCTTATCTTCCTCTACCACGTTTATCACTCAAATTAACAATGTTTATATTTTGATAATATTTCTACATTAATACGTCCTACATGCCCAAATCTTCTTCGAATGGTATATTTCATTTTATTCAACACGTCAGCCTTAAGTTTACATCCATCCCTAATAATTTCATAGCATTTTGTGGCATACATTATAACCCTATGTATTATTTTCAGTTACCGCATTTTTACAGTATTTATAAGGTTCTTTTCCATGTTTCACTATCATAAAACAAAGTTTGAACTAAAATATTTTGGTGGTCTTTCATCTATTAAGATTTTAATTATGTCCGATTCGAGTATATATGTTTTAATATCCCACCGACTTTGTTTTCTATCGCTCAACGCCGTTCGATATCCCTCGTAAAACTTTCGTCATCTAAAAGAATACTATAATACTCGTACTTAGGACTAGAAATTCTTAACTTGCTCTTTTCTTTCATTGCTCGCCCATATATCGCATTTACTTTTCTTTTCACATTTTTATGTCACCACTATTTTTAGCATTTCACAATATTTAAGTTCTAAAAAAACTACTTGCTGTCTAATTACGAGTAGCATCGTTAAGTAAGTAAATATTGCTCTGAGTAGAAAATAACGAATTCCGTTGAAAAATATGCGTTCGTTAAAATAGAGATAACACTTTTAGCACATTAAAACAAACTTTTAATTAGTTGCAAAAAACCGGATAGTAACAAGTTCGCCTCATGGCTGATAAGACAAATCATCCTACAACTTGCAGAGATATGAGGACCTGTTTACTATAAATTAATACTATTAACTCAGCTGATCAATATTGTGCAAAATAGCAATGACTTATATAATTTATCAACGGAGTGTTGATGTGATAAAGTGCAGTCAGTGGAATAACAAAGTAATATGTTGTTTAAATACTTATCCAATAGAGCGGGGTATTTTAAGAGGTTTTGCCGTTTCTGGTCCCTTAGTGTGAAATGATTTTCCTCCTAGTATCAGAGATATAGGTGGCGTGTGCAGTTTTGAGAAGCACTTATAGACAATCCTTTGTGGGAGATCTTATTAAAATTTATGAGAATTCGAATCATGAGTTCTTGAGAGTTTCCTCTCTAAACGGCGCTATATAAACTGTATTTTCATTATATTATATTGGTTATTTATTTATTCGCAATGTAGTTAACCTAATTATACTGGGTTTTTAAATATTTTCTAATAAATATACATATTCCAACAAATGTGTTGTATTCTATTACAATTTTGTTGTTAACTGTAGAACTAGTGGGTGTATTGCTGTATGAAAATATTTTCAAACCAACAAAAAGGTACTATAGTTCTAAATTAAAATAAATTAGGTTTCAACGGGAATCGAACGCGCAACTCCTGAGTCGAAAGACAGGCGTCTTATCAACTAGGCTACGGGGATATTACACAAATGAAGAATTAAATTAATAATTATTCTTGATAACTGTTCAGGTTGGATGGAAAATAATATTTGTTAACAGACCGTATTGGAAACGGCCACTAGGTATGTTTAGGTAAGATTTAGGGGAACGTGTGAATCCGGTGAAAATAGGTCTTAAAGGGAACCCAGCCTGGAAATCGAGCAATTTATCAGTTCAGTTCGATCTCATCACCATCAAAACTGTTATGGGGAACAAAATAACCCCTCAAGCGTGATCCATTTTTTACTACATCTTGGAAATTCTAGGATGAGTCCTGTGACAGCTCACAAATTTGCCCCAATTTAACCTTGTAACGATGTTCAGTAATTTTATCATAATTATGTTATCAACTTTAATATAAGCCTCAATTCTAATAAATAGCAAGTTATTTAGGTAAATACATTACATTAGGTTGTATTGGGGCAAATTTGTGAGCTGTCACAGGACTCATCCTAGAATTTCCGAACTGTAGAAGATCGAAATGTTTTGAATTTTTTTTTATGAGTTTGATATCGTATAGTGTGATGAAGAATAAACTGACCAAAGGGACTCCTCCTGGGTGGGGACACACCTGAGTGTGAAACAAATAACAGCGGCGACGAACTTTAAAGTCTGGCGTCACGAAAAAATAAGAAAACCTTCTCGCAGCGCAGTAAATATACAAAGATAAAGCTCCTTAAGGCCTGGAGTTCAAACATCTTAGCAAGTTGTCAGTACTTTCATAGAAAACTTCAAATGCAATAAAACTCATCATTTATCATTTAACGTTATAAGATGCGTCCGAAGATTAACCGATTTTAAGATTGGGTGGAGATTTAATCGATTATCATTGCAATACTAGAAAATGTCACTGCGGATTGGTCCATATGGCCACAAAAATTACAACAGACAATAGGACAACATTAAACATGTTTAGATATTGTTGATTTCCAATTCATAGAATTGTATTTTTAATTAAGAAAGTAAAAAAATATCGCTTGACACTAACATTTATCAACTAGTTTGACAGCTGTCACTTAATAAACTAATAAGGATATAGAAGTATCAAAACGTATATGGTAATTTTGATTTTCCTAGTTATTAATGACAAACTTGAATCTAAAAAAATGCTATTAAAACTCCCGTGGCCAGAGAGATATTGGGTAGTCCAATAGCTTAGATACACCCATGGGAAACCAAGGCGCACCTTGATGCAAGGCTCTTGATCCTAGACTTTTAGGTATTTTTATTATATTTATTCATTTTACACATGACAAGAAATATACATAATTTGCGAAAAAACAACTGGTTATTTAATTTGGATACACAATTTTAATGGATCTGGGTTTGTTGCCTTTCATTTGTCGTGTCCCCAGTAAACTAGGTGTTTGCCTGTATCTCACTGTGGTCATATAGGATGAAAAAATAAATCAATACTTCTTTCCGATTTTTTATTTTATAAAATCCTGTTGCACATTATCTTAAAATCTGACAAACAGTGACATTCAATTGCATATGTTTACATCACGCGAAATCAAACTCCTCACACTTAATCACTCCAAACAGACCAAAAACATTCATCCCACAATATACTGCACATAATCATAAAAACAGAAATGTATAAAAATATATTTAAATATAAAACAACAAAAAACACCACACTCAAGAACTCACACAAAAATTTTCCACAAGTCATTCCTCTTGCAAGTCCAAGTACTCAAGTACCACACGAACCGTTTGAACACCATCGTAGATTTTTAAAAGAGTTTGTTTTAACTTATCTTTCATCCCCCTGCGCTCTCATGAAGAATTAAACATCAGTGAAGAAGGAAGGACAACAGTGGATTCCCGTTAAAAAACTCGTTTATGAATATGAAAACTTCTGATTTTTTTGTTTAAATCACTTTGTTTTCTAGACTTATGTATTGATGTAATTTTATCTCATAAAGATAATTAATGAGAGCTCTATACTCATTTTTAATATGCTATGCTCAGTAATGATAATAGCATCAAAAATCAGTGTAATTCTATAAATCCGGACATGACCGGACCGCAAGCAGTTCGATTTAGTTAAGTTCAGATTAGCCACGTACTCTCTTTTACGTAGCACTATTTTTCAAATCTTAACAAAAACTTATTATATAACACTTTTATATACAGTACAACTTGGTGGAATAATTGACAAGTGGCAATTCGTCCAACCAACCAGAAAGGTTTTATAAACAAGCCTTAAGTAAAAACCTGAAAGGAACTTTTTTTTAATTGCCAAGAAGAATCGGACCCTCATCAAAATTAATTTTAATTTTAAAATGTGTGAAAGATATTACGAAAGTATAACGCGATGTGAACTACAGTTTGATTTATTGAATAAGATAAAGAAGAGCATTTTGAGATTGTTTAACACGTTCAATGCTAACAACGCGCCTAGCGCGTTCTTCTTCGCAACCGTCTGGTGCTAATAACGCGCCTGACGCGTTTTCGTGTGCAAACCAAAGTTTCGTTTCAAATGGAGGGGGCGGGGGGGGTTACTACTAAACAACACCAAATTAAATTGCACTTAATTTTACATCTTTTTTTTTATTGATGTTTTATTTTCAGTCACACGCGAATTGCCTTAATAATTTGATCGCATTGAATGTGTTAAAGCGTGGTAGAAGATGAACAAGGAATATATATGGTTGGACCAAGTTAATTAAATTTAAAAAAAAATCAAACATGAGAAGTCAGAGAAATCGTAAGAAATACACAAGTGATGACCTCCGTGGCCAAGATGGAAAGACGCCTGTCTTCCAAACCAGAGGTTGCGGGCTCAAATCTCGCTGAACCGAGTTTTCTTTTTAAAAGATTCCAGTCTTATGTTTACTCAAGGCCTCTTTGACATATTTTTGGTTGGTTGGAAGATATTACCACATGGCAATAAGCCCTCCAGGCTGTACTGTATACAACATAAATGTTATACAATACAATAAGTGGTGTTTGTATATAGAAAAAATAAAATATGTATGTCGCGGCAGAAAATTCTGGTGCTCTGTCGACCCCAAGAGGGAAACGGCGTGATCGTGCGTATGTATGCTTTACGCAATATTTAAGATATCCTAAATCGACTATGACCTTTAAGTTTGACTTCTTGAATGTATTTAATAACTATATTTCTTATTTGTATTTATGAGTGTGGTATTTGACAAAACGTATTATTTGGTTTTTTGAAAAGTAATTTCTTTTATTTACGACAAATTCAAACGCATTTTTTTTTAAATTCATTCTTTTTTTTTATTCTGTACAGTGGTTTTTAATATTTTCAGTATCTCAGAAATCTCTGGTGTCATATAACACCGGTGATTTGATCGACAACACTGTTCAGTCTTCGAGAGCCGACACCTTTGAGTGTCGCATAACCATTAAAGATATTTTTAAACATATTTGACACACACATTTACTACAGCGTTGCCATACACTGAACATTTATAAACTTATTTTAGTTAGTCTTGATTTTTTTCATTTGCGGTAGTAAAAAAGCATGAAGCTAAAAAATAACAAATTATTATGTTTTAACTAGAAAATGACACAAAAAAAACGGTTTAAGCAATTTAGGTAAACAGTAGATAATAAATGAGCTAAACTATTACCTTTAATAAAAACTCTTATTTTCTAGTCAGTAAAATAACGTGTTTCATTCCTGATTTTTCTTTTCCTTTCCTCTCCACCATTTCTTCAATTCCTTTTGATTGACGATATCTCACTTTATATGAAAAATAATGTTCGGGTGATTGTCCGTCTTTGTGGGGTTCGTAGGCATATGCTCACGTATGTGTTTATGGATTTGGTAGGGACGGATAGTCATTTGAATGATTTATGCGACCACGTAACTTGCTTCATTTACTTTTGTCTGGTTGGTTGGAAGAGATTGCCGCCTGGCAATAAGCCCGCCAGATTGTATTTGCAATAAAAGTGCTAAATAAATCAATTAATTAAAATATGCACGTTTGGAAAAAGTAAGCAATTAATTTTTTTTTCCTAATGATATCTGGTTGGTTAGAATAGATTACCGCCTGGCAAGGAGCCCGGCAAATTGTTTTAAAAATTAAGTGATAAATAAAATAAATAAATCTATCGGAAAAATACGAAACTACTGTTTGGACAACTTATTGCATTATAAGTTATAGATTATGTGCCAAAGACTAAAGCAGCACCTAATATAAACGTAATTAACAATGTGGTAGCGGAAACGCTACCGGAATAAAAATAAATAAGGAAACTGCTATAATTTGAAGACCATCTACATTGGAACACAGGATGTCTGTTTAATATTCCTTGCACAAGAAATGTGTGTCAATATATGTTAACTATGTCGCTACTCTAGAGGTCAATGATGAAAGACCACGGATTGACCATGAATTGGTGCACAATGGTTAGATCTGGCCTTACGTGATAGATCGGTACGCGCTAGGTTCAAGTGACGAGATATACTGATTTCCTAATACAGTGTTCACTTTTTTTAATGTACTATTCTTAAGGGTAAAGCCCGTTAGGCATAATAAAATGTTCCTCAGAATTTGTATTTTGACAGCTTTAATTTTATTGGTTGATTGACGACGTCCATGACTTAGCAAGTAAGAAGGCTAGACGATGGAGGTCGTCTTTGTTTACATACCTACCTCTGATGGTTATACGAGTTATATAGAGCGTATAGCCTCCCGGACGATTTTTTCTGATAATAATATTTGCTTAGCGTGTTAACTGAAATCTACTTATATGGCCAATCTATGTCAATATCCGTAAAGAAGAATGAAGTGATGTCACTACGTCAAAACTTCTCATAATCCTCTCTTGAAACGATGTACTTTTTAGGTAAATTATTAACAAGTTCTAACAAAATCCATCATCACCTTTTTTAACAATATTCCCAATTGAGAATTTATCTTTGAAGATCGAGCCTCCAAGAGACTCCAAACCTGAACCGTGTGAATCGCACCAGAGGCGTTTAACACTAGACCGCGGACCAAATTGTAGATTTCTAAAGGAGCGCGGAAATACGTCAACCGGGTACGCTTAAAATCGATTAACGATTCCGCACGGTGTTTGATACATTTTATAACAATCCAAACTATATATCATCAAAAGGTATGGGTCCATCTAGTATAACCTCACCCTCTCCTCACTGAAGTATAAAACCAATGTAAAAAGAAAAAATCCGATCGGGGTATCATAGATAGTTTTCCACCCACGCCGTCACATTATAACAAAAAAAAAACGCAGAGAAAACATAAATATATCGTATAATAGTATTTATTCAAATAACATAATTTGATGAATAGACCAAGACACCTGGAGACAACTGTCTTGGCATACTTTCAGAAAACTAAATAGACTCCGAGTAGGGGCTAGATGCTAAGATGGTGTTTATTGAATGAAAGGAGCATAAAATTGTATTGTGGGGATATATAGGACTCAAAACACGTGCTACTTTGTAAAAACAGGACCCGATTGTTGCGTATGATATACAGGACTCAAAACACGTGCTAATTTTTTAAAACATCGTGTCTACATACACTGAGCAGGACCCGATTGTTGTATATGATAAAGCGACCTCGATGGATGCCTACTGCAAACACGTGGCATAATTGATGATCCGGACACGGAAATTCATTTTTCATTTATATTTTTAACATGCATTTATATTTTTGACAATTGCCGTACACACTTATTGTGTTTTTATTTGTTTTGTAGTATAGTTTACGTGTTCAATGGTGTGAGCTGAAAAACATATACTATTCTTGCAGCCCTTTCTTTATTGGTGGTGTTGTATCTCGACAAGTGGGGTGTAATAAGATGACCACAACCCTTTTGATAACTTCCCTCGTAAATGTTATTTTTTTTTCCATTTTCATTAAATATAGTAATCAATAAACCTATATTTATTTATTTAAAAAAATAATGAATTACATCACTTGATTAATTTGATCTTATCACGTTTTTCTAGGTTATAAATTTCAAAAACAATGTATTTTTGAAGTGATATTTACGATGACACTTTATTATCACTTTACATACAAAATATGATCAACTTGAATAAGATGAAAGATAAATGCAATTAGAAATTAATGCAATTGGTCTCAAATCATATATAGACAAATTGCATTCAAAGATAACTCCCTCTTTATTATAATGACTATAAATTTATATTTATTGTTCATAACATAAAAAAATGTACATACCCGTAAATATGATGTGATAAGGATATTTATTGGAATCTCCATTCGAAATAATACGTGATGAATAGATAAATATCGTATTAATAATAAATATTTGTTTTCAATCTTTGCACCCAACGTTATCTATTTCTATGCCAAGATGTCTGACCTCAAGCTGTTTAGACACGATTATAAAAATATTTAATTAATAAATGATTTTAATTTATATTTGATACCAACTTCACTTAATTATATCAAGCATAATTAATTACATAAGAAAAAAATCAAATCAACGGACATTATTTTTAGGACGATAAGTCGCACTGTACCCTAAGGCGAACTCCTAATTTAAGAAACAATTTTTAGAAAACAATATTTTATTTTACAGGAATATTTCCAAACTCTTAATATTTCATTATTTTTACCATAATTTATACTAGCAGCATTCAGTTCATCTTCACTCGTCTCGGCGCTGTCAATTTTAATATTAGTGTCTGAAGTATCTATGTCACTCTGTTCAAAAACAAAGTCATTCGATTCCATCCTATGCGCTATTTATACCACATTTCTTAGAAGACTTTATAATTGTCTCTTTTACAGCTTCTCATGATTTTCCCTCCCAAGTATAGTTCTGAAATTGTCAGCAATTTAAGATCACCTAAACGCTGACAACCTCTATGGCTAATCTTTGATCCGAGGATTTCGGGTTCGATTTCCGATGATTCCAAAAAAATGTTACAATAATCACATGCACTAGAAATGTGCGAGTGTACTTCCTTGTTCAAGTGCAGTTGTATTTCCACCACGTACAACGGTGAGCTGTGAGTTACTTAACTAATCCAGTGGTTCACAACCAACGTATATCAAAATAAATACATAATACATAAATACGCTATGCTAAAAACCATAACAATAGGAACATTGATTCTCATGCTTCCCTGTGAAGTTATTCAGTTATACCTATCCCTGTGAAGTTATTCAGTTATACCTACAAAGTTTATTAGAAACTCAATTCTCAATTTATTCACCGAGATGTGAAAGAAATACATTTTGAAAACTTCACTGCACAAGGTCATTCCGTGTGCGAGTGTGGGCGCTCTTTATAGCTCAGCGTGAATACGGCACCGAAAACAATCTTAATTCATAATGGCGTTAATAATTTTTGGGTACATTAAACAAATATGTATCAATCATAAAATGGTTTGCAAGTTTTCATGTTAACAATTTGTATATGTAACAGGTGCGTAGATCTCTACTAACGTTCAAAGAGTAATATTCAAACATATACATTAAATATAGCGATGAAGCCATGAGTGAAATCCATGATCATTGCAATAAAGGTGTTACAGAAATCTCACTTGCAGTCGCTCAATTTTGCATTCCTCTCTAGTTCCATAATAATTTAAAGTACAGTGTATAACTTGGCGGGTCTATTTCCAGCTGACAATCGTTTTCTATAAACTATACAATTGTTTTACAAAGTTACGAGTTAAAGGTTTACATTTTAGATGTAGAGAAAAAAATGGAGAATGGTTTACTTTATAGATGTAGAGAAAAAAAATGGAGAATAGTTTACATTTTAGATGTAGAGAAAAAAAATGGAGTATGGTTTACATTTTAGATGTAGAGAAAAAAAATGGTGAATGGTTTACATTTTAGATGCGAAGAAAAAAATGGCGAATGGTTTACATTTTAGATGTAGAGAAAAAAAATGGAGAATGGTTAACATTTTAGAAGTGAAGAAAAAAATGGAGAATGGTTTACATTTAAGATGTGAAGGAAAAAATGTAGAATGTTTTACATTTTAGATGTAGAGAAAAAAAATGGACAACGCTTTACATTTTAGATGTAGAGAAAAAAAATGGAGAATGGTTTACATTTTAAATGTAGAGAAAAAAATGGAGAATGCTTTACATTTTAGGTGTAGAGAAAAAAAATGGAGAACGGTTTACATTTTAGATGTGAAGAAAAAAATGGAGAATGGTTTGCATTTTAAATGTAGAGAAAAAATATATAAAATACCAAAGTACAAGTAATGAAAATAAAAATAAAATTTTGCTAGATCATCGATTGTTAGGAGAGGGAAACGAAGATTTTTAAGAACAATGATGAAAATTTGGAAAAAATGCTTTGTCACTGAAGGGAAATGAAAAGAAAAAGTTCGCATTTGAAACGCATCAACGATGGTGTAAGTCTTGTATTAATTGGTGGGCGAGGACAGTAAAATACGTCTTGAAAATTGAAGAGAGCTCAACTGGAAAGCCAAACGGTAATCTCTGATGAAGCGTAACGCAAGACCGTGATCGGAGAATCACTATATATTTTCGACAAAATATGAAGGGGTCACGGGTCAGTTAAATGCATTATATAAAAGTGACAATACATGAGCATTTTGATGGTTTCGCACATTCAACCAATTAAGGGATGCAAGATATGTGAGATATTTTCTTATAAAATAGTACACATATATTTAGTAATCATTGAAGTTTACATTTTTGTTCCTCTGTAACATACAGATAACACACGTCCACATAGTCATCATGTTTCTCGACCAAACTCCAATATCATGCTTTTTTTTTAATATAATATACCCATTAAGTAAATAAGATGAAAAAAATATTGTAAATACTGTATGAGAAAGTGTAACGAGATCGAGATCGGAAAATATGTCACTCTGTCCCTTTTACCTACCCTCGTAAGTAACAACGTGACGGTACATATCTATTAAACTATCAAAAATGGCGTTATAAGATTGGTCGTAAGACATCAACCGTTCAGCCAATCAGAACTAATGTCGCTTTATACAAAATGTTAACAAAGATAGTCAATAATGAGCGTGTTGACGTTTCCCGGATTCCAACACATGTTAATATATGAACAGACCTTGATAAACAGATAATTACAAAACATGGCAAACAACAATAATGAAACGTTTTAAGTGACGACAATATTTTGTTCTCTGACTTTTACTGCTAATGTGTATTAAATTTTGCGTCATCCATGATGCAGGGTTAGTTGTTGATTGCTTTTTCTCTATCTTTTAAAAAATAACCGAATGTCAACAATGCTACGAAATACAATTGGTTTATCATTTAAAATTATGTTAATTTGTTTCGTGTCTTAGGACCTTATTTCCAAGTGGGTCATTCTACGTAAAATCATCACAATTTAAATAACAAATCATAATTTATATAAAAATTAATGCAAGTTATGATTTCTGAAACAATCAAAATTCACTTATTAATCTATTAAGATGTGAATGTGTTTACATTATATTTCATAGCTCATCATGCCATTATGATCCTAAGACAAAACTGGGTGGACATATACGAGTACATATATGAGTATAATACAACTAAGGTCCAAAATCTTCTGACCTGAAAAAGTTAGAGTGTCTGAGGACCGATACCACGTTCATCACATGATCAGATGATATTGCAGATATGATTGAGTACCTCTACCATCAGTATTATATCAAGTAAAACCAAGAAGACGTGTTCTTTTGTAATATTCTGAAATGTGAAAATTAAATAATGCATACTTTTCAAGATTCTGTCAAAAGAGGGGAAAAGCCCAGCAAAAATTAATCAACGTTAGGATCGAAATATTTTTTTACTACTTTCTTACTTTTAAATTTTTTTTTAAAAAACTTTATAGCCACACAATATTTTTTTTTTAACGTTTTAGAATTCAACAAAACAATACGTCTTTTGTCGGCTTTAGTTGACATACTTCTAAATGTACATGTATCAAAATTTAACTGTGATATGATATGACTATGCGCAGTCATGGCGGAATGGTGTCTGCTCATACAGACTGTAAATTTTTCAGGGCAGAAACTTTTGTACATTAGTGGTTTTCAACATTTTTTCTATTTTTAAAATCATAAGCTATTGAAAAATCGTATTTAAAAAAATTTCAAAAAAAAATACATCTTTTAAGTAACATTTCGCTTCAAAGTTAATTTTATGATTTTTATTTGTCATATAATATTGATGTATTTCCTAAACAGTGAATTTTTTTTTTTTTTGGATTTTTGTCGTAAATAAAAATTTTTTTAAAAGAAAAAAACCGAATATATACTGCAAAAATGCGTGCACTGAGAAAAATACATGATGTCATAATATATGACAGAAAACGGAATGAAGTGATTAAGAATGAAGTGATTAGGAATTAAGTGGTTATGAATGAATGTGAACGTAAAGCTGATGTGTTAAGTAAGATGAAAAGTCACTGAGATAGTTCGGGCATGTAAAACGAATGAATAAAGAAAAATTATCAAAATAAATATGTAGTGAAAATATATGATAAGTGAAAGGAATGGTAGAGAAAGACTAAGAGAGGCATGGTTTAATCATGTGAATGATAAGTGGAAGGTATGATAGAGAAAGACTAAGAGAGGCATGGTTTAATCAAGTGAATGATAAGTGGAAGGTATGGTAGAGAAAGACTAAGATAGGCATGGTTTAATCAAGTGAATGATAAGTGGAAGGTATGGTAGAGAAAGACTAAGAGAGGCATGGTTTAATCAAGTGAATGATAAGTGGAAGGTATGGTAGAGAAAGACTAAGAGAGGCATGGTTTAATCAAGTGAATGATAAGTGGAAGGTATGGTAGAGAAAGACTAAGAGAGGCATAGTTTAATCAAGTGAATGATACTGGCATGGCAGCTGATCAAATGTTCACCATCCTTCGAGTTAAAACATATTTTGGCCAAAGGCAACATGCCTATTTACCTCCCATGATATATCCGAGTATATACAATGGTGTGCCGAATTCAATAAAGGTAAAATGAGGAAAACAATTTAGGCAGTAGATTGGAGCATGGTTGTTATTTTTTTTATTTTTTAACCTGGCGAGTGTATTGCCATGTGGCAATCTCTTCCAGCCAACCAGAAAGATGTTTTAATATGCCCTAAGTAATAACCAAACTTAAATCCTATTTCGTTAATGCTTAAGTTAATCCTATTTCATTATTGCGACAGGAGTTTGAATACTTGGGCTTGCAAGAGGAATGACTTGAAGCAAAGGTTTGTGTGAGCTATTGAGTGTGGTATTTTTTGTTGTTTTATGATTATGTGCGGTATATTGTGGGATGGATGTTTTGGTCTGTCTGGAGTAATAAAGTGTAAGGGATTTAATTCACGTGATGTATATATATGTAATTGAGTATCACTGTTTGTCAGGTTGATAAAAATGTGCAACGGGGTTTTATGTAATCAAAAATCGGAAAGAAGTATCGATTTATTTTTTCATGCTATATTTTCTCAGTGAGATACAGGCAAAAGCCTAGTTTACTGGGGACACGACAAATGAAAGGCAACCTACCCAGATCTATTAAAATTTTATGTCCAAATAAAATTACTGGTTATTTATTTTGCAAATTATGTATGTTTCTTGTCATGTGAAAAATAAATAAATAAAAAATAAAATACTTTGTTAGAAGCAAAGGAAAAAAGTCAGAGAAATTGTACGAGTTGTGTGGAAAGGTGTATGGATGTATAAAGGCGAAATATGTGTGAAACTATAAGAGAGTCTGGCTCTTTCTCTCCTCGACGAAAAAACTGCGTGGTGGTATGTATCTAACACTAACCTGGTAATCTTTATTCTGTTAATAACTCTTCTACCCTCTGTTAGTTAGGAATCTCGTTGGAGCTGTATGAAGCGGTGTATGGATGTGTTAAAGGTGACATATGTGTATTTACGAGTATATAGGAAAGTCTGACAATCTGTCCTCTCTGCCTTACTTTACAGGTATTCGGCGTGATGGTATATATGTATGTCACTAACCTAATTATCGTTATTCTCTTTTATTTGTTTTTCTTTTTTTTTTTAAAGAATAGATATAACCGAAGTCATAGGTATCCTTATGCCATCGAACACTAGGCGGAAAAAGTGCCTGTGTCGTTCGAGGAGAGTAGCACAGCGCGGGGTTCAAATCTACGACCTTCCGCACGGAAGTCCAGTGTGTTACCGTGCGACCATGCACCTCTCTATGTTACTCTTTTACTTTATGTTTGTCAGAAAAATCGTAGAGGTTGTATGAGAAGATGCGTAGATGTAGAATAAGCGAAAGATGTGTGTCAAGATAGTAAACTCTGATGCTTTGTCTTCTATTCTCACCCCGACAGGGAAATTGCGTGATATGTACAAAAAATATCTACTTGTCAAGAAAATGTGAGAGAAATATATTTTAACGTACTCCATAGATGGAAACTACAAATGTCAACCCAAGAAAATATGTTAATTGTAAACTAAAAATTTGGAAAAAAAATAATGAATTAGATGGAAAATGCGTGTTGAGTTGACATGGATTAACTTATAAAAGTTATTATGGACCGTTGTAAGAGGTCGAAGAGTCATGAAGTGATAGCAAATATAATGCGCCTCCTCCCCCGCGAAAAAGAGTTTACTGTCCGTTTATCACTTGGCATGTGTAAACATATTAAGAACAATATGTAATATTCTTTAAGTTTAATCAGTTTAAAAATATAATCTTTAATTATTTATTTTATTTTTTATTCAACTAATTACATTAATTGCTAACATCCCGAGGAATGATCTTGGTTTGTTACGAGAGCAATGCTCTATTGTTAAATGTTAAAATCCACAAAGTCTAAGCTGAAACCATTTGATAAACATCAATACGTTTTTTCACGCCATGTCTCATTTGATGTAAGTAGAGAAAACAAATCCAATCTCACTGTTAAATTTTAAATGGTTTTATTTTGTTCATTTATGATAACTAACATATACAATTAGATGTTAAATAATGTGAGAATATTTTTTTTTAACATTTACAAATAATAGTTTATATTCTTAAATACAATATTATTCTACTGTGTATATTAATATTCATTAATAACAACTTGTCAAGCTAGATGATCGGTAAGGCCTGGGATAGGAGGTGAATACACGTGTCACAGTAACTATTGCAATCAATGGATTGACAAAGTAATTGAATATCATATATTCATTGTATAATAATTATTAAGTAGTCATTATTGTTTACAATGAAAGCATATTAATAATTACAAAATAATATATTCTTTTATTAACAACAATGTATTTGTCAGGTGGCTTCCGTGATCTAGTGATAAGACCCGTGGTTTCCACCTAGAGAATTCAGGTTCGATTCCCGATGATACCCGAAATAATAAATCCCAATCTGGTTAAAGGGTTCATTTGGTAACTATACTTGTTATTTTTAGTCAGTGAATATAATACATTAAAACCTATTAGGAGGATTCTGCATATTCCTTATTATATTTTTAGTCAGTGAATAGAATACATTACAACCAATTAGGAGGATTCTGCATATTCCTTATTCTATTTTTAGTCAGTGAATAGAATACATTAAAACCTATTAGGAGGATTCTGCATATTCCTTATTCTATTTTTAGTCAGTGAATAGAATACATTACAACCTATTAGGAGGATTCTGCATATTCCTTATTCTATTTTTAGTCAGTGAATAGAATACATTAAAACCTATTAGGAGGATTCTGCATATTCCTTATTATATTTTTAGTCAGTGAATAGAATACATTACAACCAATTAGGAGGATTCTGCATATTCTTTATTATATTTTTAGTCAGTGAATAGAATACATTAAAACCTATTAGGAGGATTCTGCATATTCCTTATTATATTTTTAGTCAGTGAATAGAATACATTACAACCAATTAGGAGGATTCTGCATATTCCCTATTCTATTTTTAGTCAGTGAATAGAATACATTAAAACCTATTAGGAGGATTCTGCATATTCCTTATTCTATTTTTAGTCAGTGAATAGAATACATTACAACCTATTAGGAGGATTCTGCATATTCCTTATTCTATTTTTAGTCAGTGAATAGAATACATTAAAACCTATTAGGAGGATTCTGCATATTCCTTATTCTATTTTTAGTCAGTAAATAGAATACATTACAACCTATTAGGAGGATTCTGCATATTCCTTATTCTATTTGAATCCGAATACTGTCTTTGTTCTCCAGATTCACGCGTCAAAATCTTGAACATCTGACTTGTCACTACACACTGATGACGCGACATCAGAATCTCCATCATAAATAAATCAATGCATATTTTCATAATCTAGGATATTCTCCGTATCAGAAATCAGAAATCAAAAAACTATCGTTAAAAGATCGAATCGTTTACAAAAAACTTGCTCGATGTCAGAAATATGTACTTTTTTGGAAGAAGTATCGATAACGTGAAAGCACGGGACCAGGACTGAATGCAAATCTAATTTATCACATTTAAACACGGGATTGGGATACAAAATGTCAAAAGAAAAGTGAATCGCAGATTACAAATACATCACAATGCAAAGAACACTATTTTGTGGATAGAGAGAACCAATTCATTAGACAAGCTCTGTGATGAGGCCTCACACTCGATGTTCACTTCCTTACAAATTCTTAAATCCCAACTTATTACATTCACAGTTCCGTCCGAATAACAATCTCAACCAATAAATCAAAATCATATCGAACAACTTCGATTCTCTTGCATACTCGATATTCGCTTCAATCACTCACTTACATTTTCATGTCGAGATCTCCAGAAGATTCTTACTCTCTCACCGACATTACGAAGACCGGATATTACAAATCACTTCTTTCCCTCAGGAATGGACTGAAATTTCATCAATCGTCTTCTTGCATTATGTCTTCCGCTTTCAGTTTTCATTGGCTCCACTTTAGTTTATTTATCTCTAACAAAATATATAGAGAAGAGAATATTACCTTGACGAACACCTTTGGTAATTATTTTTATTCATAAGTAAAAATGCTCTGCCAGCAAAAAAATATTGTCATTAATGTGTTTATGGATATTCTATTGTCTCGTCAAATACTATAATTTTGACAGGAAAATGAATTGAAAATGGAGATAAACGCAATGCTTGAGAAACAATGACCACTTGTGACAATTATTTCTGTCTCATTGTTTATCATTCTGTGTTATTTTTAAAGAGCAATAACATAATGACTCTGTGACTTAGTAGTACGATGTTTGAATTCTGCTGTAAGGTTTCATGTTTCATTCAAGATAAATGGTTTGACGAAATAAATGTATCACAAATTTAATTTTGGCCGTTTTGGGAAGATGTGTACTATGTTACTAAGAGTTTGTATTATATTAAAGTTTCGTTGTATAAAGTACAACCAGGTGAGCTTATTTCTATGTAGCAATATCTTTCAACCAATCACAAAGATTTTGAAGAGGCCTTAAGTGAAAACCAGACTTGAATCTGTTTTTAAAAAATCTGGTTTTGCAGCCTCCGGGCTGGAAGACAAATATCTTACAAACTAAGCCACGCAAAAACCCCACTATCATAATGCAAAAATCCCACTATTTTGTACATATAAATAACGATTTTACAAAGCGAAATTTGTCTTCACACTCAGCATTCACATCCCCACTCGTGCTTAAATCCCAAGTTATTACATTAAAAATTCATCCGTCCGCGTCATAAAGCCAACAACTACACAAATTCATATCCAACAACTCCTTACTAAACACATGCGTATGTCGAGACCTTTAAAAGCACCCCACTTCTCACGTTCCACAATTTTGAACGAGCCCCCTTCTTACATATTTTTTTGAAATTTGAAGACCAGCATTACAAAGCATTCATTTCCCTCAGGGACGTGCTGAGAATTCTTGAGGTCAGGAACTGCATGTTTCTCCTCTCAAGTTATGTATGAACGAGCGGAATTGGAAAAAGTGTTGAGTGTTCTATGACTGCGCTCGAAAGTAATTATATGATAATTAATATTATAAATATCTCATAGAGATCAAATTTACTTACTTAAGTAGCATTTTGTAAGGTGTATTATTTAAAAAAAATATTATAGAGAAAAAGATGGCTTCATCAATTAACATAAGACAATAGAATTGCGTGTTTCGCAAAGACATCTGATATAACAGTTTATGATAGAGTAAGTAATTACAAGGTTAGGGATAACTATTTTTAAAATTTGGATAATATACTAGTGAGTAAAATTAAGAATGGAATATTGAGCGTTTGAATATAATATATCGAGAAAATGAGTTACATAAGACTTACGAAACAAATAAATATGTGTAGAAAATTCCACAAAAAATTAATTTATTTTTTGCTAATTCCATTAATCCCAGTTTCACGTGTTTCTACATCCTATTCGACGCTATCCTCAGACGGATCGGGGGTAGAAACACGTGTAAAAAGGATTAATGTTATTAATGGAATAACAAAGTAATTTATTATTTAATATTTTAATATGGAGTTCCATAAAATTAAAGCCTAAATATTTGGAGAATTTAATATACATATCAAGAATTAATAGCGTGCGACGTAAGAATGAAATGATATAGTAGGAGAAATTTTGACTGAAGAAAGAATAAGAAGCATGAGATATACAAGTGCATGTTTGGCGAGATATATGTGTTTTTATTTATTTATTTATATAGTGCGTGACTTGAAATTTAAAAAATACATAATTTATGAAAAAACAACAAGTTGTTTACAGTGGACACACCATTTATATGGATCTGGTTTGTAGCCTTCCATTTATCGTGTCTCCAGTAAACTAGACTAAGGGCAATAAAAATACAGATAAGAAGGTTGTGTATGTGAACAGGAAGTTGTGGAAATTTGACCTTTCCTCCAGCCCCAAAAGGAGTAAAGCGTGATGGTATATATCAATTGATAGTTTATTTTCAAACATTCCTTGGATTTCCATAACGCTCGAATGAAAAGGTCAATAATGTGGGTTTTAACAACGAGGTGAAATTTTTTTATTTGACCTCTTGAATATTATAGTACTTCTTCTTGAAGGGCAAACACAGTAGTTTTTCTTTCGAATTCTGAAACAACAGGTAAATGGCCTTTTGTTTCTTCTTTTTTCATCAATTATCAAATTGAGTGAAGCGACGCAATGACGATTCTAACGTTAATTTTGCATGACTGTCTCACTTCGGTGAGCACACTGAATGTGACCAATCGTTAATGGACATATTAAACGATTTTATTTAAAATATTTACTGAATTTTTTTTTTGTATCTTTACGGTTATTAAATGTATTCTAGTGGCGCTAAATGAAATGTAGACCAGTTTTAATATCTTGATCAAATTTAGTGGGTGTGTATTTTTTTGTAGAATGAATGTTTTTTTGATATTTTTCTTGCGTGAAGTACCCTTCAACATATCCGAATTAGTTATTCAGACATATTCTTGAACGTGGCTGGTAGATTATTTGGCCTTCGGTTCTAGTAATCGAGCCTTCGAATTTAGAGTTACTGCAGCAGTTCATCATTCCACGTGTTGGTAACACTATCACACGTGAAAAGACATCATTCGTACACTTATTCAGGTTTTAATACTAGATGTACTTAGCACATTGTTACTTGACATACTACCAGATAGACATATAGACTTTGAATAAAAAATGTTCTTACTCAAGAGATCGCGAATATTAGGTAATGTAGCCATGCGTGTTATGTGTATTTATTGAGTTTATATTTTAGTTATTTCTTGATGAAAATATCAGACAATGAATTTTAAATGTAAGTTGGTTATGTTAAGGACTCGATACTCCCTGAATAGTTCCACTGTGTGATATAGGATAGTAAGTTTGATTGAATTTTAATGCTGTTGCATTTGTCGATGATCTTGCATTTTTAGTCTTGGAGGCTTTGATTGGTATTTTTTAATATTGCACTTTTACTGTATACACTGTATACAACCTAGTGCACTTACTTTATTTTTTTCCCACCAACCAGAAAGATATTTATATGTTATATGTGTTCAATAAGGTTGGATTTATGGTATTGAAGACGATCCACAATCAGGTTCCTTGATAATTCTAGGATTGTTTTAAACGGGAGATCTCCGAATCTCGTCTCAGGTTAAGCTCGAGTGCTGCAAATTATTTGACTCTAAATGTTTTCCTTATATTTGCATTTTTTTCTCTTCCAGAGATATCGAGGAGTTCTCGAGCCTTACCCGACGTAGATCCAACCCTCGCAGAAGCTCCCTGGCATACCAATGCCCAGATCCAACTGAAGAAACTACTAGCCAAAACTCAGAATACTAGGAAGGCCAAGAACATCGTGATGTTTCTTGGAGACGGAATGTCAGTGGCCACTGTAGCTGCTGCAAGGGTCATGCATGGTCAGAAGAATGGACTGCTGGGCGAGGAGTCCTCTTTATCTTTTGAAGAATTCCCCTATACAGGACTCTCAAAGGTAAATTATCAATTAACCCAGAATCTTTCCATTACTATTTAAGCAATACGTGTACTTCAATTTAGTATCAGGCTATGTCCCTTGCGGGGTATGCAGAGAAAAAAGATCTCCAAACTTTGTTCATACTTCTCAGTTTACCTTCTTTCAAAATGTGGTCCGTTTGGTGCAGCTACATTTTCCTCAGTCTACCTTTTTCACGCGCACCTTACGCTTCTGATTTGTATAATCGCTTAGTCATTATTTCTTTATTCATTCTTTCCACATGTCCAAACTTTCTTGAAGCTTCATATTTCTTAAAACGTCAATTTTATCCATGCATTCATTTCTGATGTGTTAATTCCGCCTTCTTACAAACATTGAGATGTCATAAATTTTCCTAAGTAAACAGATCTCTACAGCATTAATCTTACTCTTTTCTTTCTTATGCTAAGTCCAAGTTTCACTTCCATACATCAAAGTGGGCACCAACACACTATTATACATTGTCATATTGCGCGGTTGTTGTTTATGACAAGTGTTTCGTTTATCCCTGCCGTTACTTATGCAATGATTATGAAATTTATCGATTTCATAATCATTGCTTGAAATGCCACACATAACAGAAGCAAAAAGTTTCAATGCTATAAAGCATAAAAAAATTCGCTTAAATAAAACCTCTGTAGCAAAATATGCAAAAAAGAAGAAAGTGTGTCACTTGTTTATCAAATCGAAATAAAAACAAGTAGCAATGGGCAAGTCACATAGCCCGAAAACATGGTAGGTGATTCTGCAATGTAAACTGTCCCGCCACTCTGGATCCCAATCTTATATAATATTTCCAGGTTATCACTCCTCCTTAACACTGTCCTTGACTATCCATGCCGTCACACTCTGAAACCAGTTACCAGCTGTTGTAAGACTCCGTTGACTTGTTTAGAACAACGGCACAAAAAATATCCCTTCTCCCTTCAACGACGAATTGTGTTTCTTCATGATTCCAATTTTCATGTTCATTACATCCCATTTTCATTCTTTTTTTCTCAGTAATTGATAATATTTGCAAATATTTTTAATTACTATTTTTTTTCATTGGTGTTTCAAATATGATTCATCAAAGATAGCGGCTTTAATTTTTTTTGGAACTTCGTATTAGAATATTAAACAACAAATTAATTTGTTATTCCACTTATAAAATTAGATTCCCAATTCAGGTGTTTCTACATCTTATCCCGAGGCTTTCTTCAGGCGGAATGATTCCGATTTGTTGCGAGAGCGATACTAATGGTAGACTGTCTAACCTAAGCGTTGTTCTCATAACTAACAAACCGGGATCATTCTACCTGAAGAAAGTCTTGTGGTAGAAGGTAAAAATACGTGTCATGTTAAATTTTAATGTTATTAAAGAAATATCATAGGTTTAAGTATATTTAAGTTTTTTTTTTCTTTTGGAAATAACACTTTCATCCAGCAATTAGCACGAATCAACTAATTTGTCTAGTTAGTTAAAAACTCTACATTTTACAAAAACTTAATAAAGTTCTACGATGGAAACAACTTAATTAATGTAGAAAGTACTTTGGAGAGTAAGGAATGGGGTGGAGAAACGATAAAATCCTTATAACTGGCTTAAATTGGACACAAATCGACAATGGTGGCGCAAAAGACAAAGTCTGATGAGTGCGAGTTGAAATCGTAGTAATTTTGTGAATAAATTTCACCTAGAATATCTAATAGGAAACGAACTCAAAAAATAAAGTAATCACAATGATTAGATTCATTAATCCACTTACGAATTGTATAATTATTTTTACATTTACCATATATGTTCCACCATGTCCATAAACATCCAATGAATGACGTATAGTATGTACTATAACTAAAATATTCCGATTTTTTTTCAGACTTACTGTGTAGACAAACACATGCAGTGTTAGTTTTATTTCCTACATTTATCTTTTCCCTCGTGCCCAGAAGCATCCAATAAATGACCCATAAGCATCCACTACGCACATATACTACACTACACCTAAAGCCGAATATGTTACTATCATATATTGGAAGGTCTACAAAACTTTTTTTGTAGTTCGTATTCCGTTGGTAAATTTTCTGCGGTTTTCTGTCAGAATTGTTTTTCTGGACATATGTAGATGCGAGGAAGTACCTAATCTTATGGCCGCAGATCCTATCTTCGTTTACTTGCGCTCTCAACATGTTTTTTTTTTTTTTTAATATTTTTAATCTGTCAATAATAGTAGGGTTGAATCCCGAATAGACCCTCTCTCACGGTGTACCGTTCCTAGGACAAGGAAGTCAGAGCGTTAGGAATGTCGTGGAGGGAGATTACCGACACCGCCCAAAACCGCTCTGAATGGAGAAGGCTGGTGGCCTCCCTATGCTCCCTTGTAGAGCTTTAAAATAAGGGTGAATAATAATAATATATTATAATTAATCCCGAATTAGAACGCTCTTGAGGAGAGTCTGCTCTCTTAATGAACCTTCATATATCATTATTTAATTTTTGTCATGACTGAAATGTTCCGTATTTTTTCCATCATTCAGACTTACTGCGTGGACAAACAAGTGGCTGACTCTGCGTGCTCTGCTACCGCCTATCTCGGAGGTGTAAAGGCTAACTACGGAACGGTTGGTGTCAATGGAAACGTGCTAAGGACGGATTGTGCTGCATCTTTGAACCCTGAAAACCATGTCCATTCTATTGCTGTTTCAGCACAAAAAGCTGGCAAAGCTACAGGTGTGATTAATTGCTCTATACACATTAATTGCTTTCTACAAAGTACTCGACAATACTTCCGATTTTTTTACAATTAGAATGTAGATTATGAAAATCATATAAATGTTGCTTTTCTGATTTGTTAATCTGTTCCATTTTTTTATTATTGGTAACAAAATATATTGAAATTGTCAATATGAGCTATTTAGTACTATATTTGCTTCAAATGAGATTATAAAAAGGGTATTATGATGGTTTAAGCATATGGAGACAATGACAATGAAAGGTGTGTCTGGAAGTGGTAGGCCGAGATAAACGTGGCAGAATCAAGTGAATTTTGAAAGGTTATTAGAAAAGTATGAATAATAAACGATTTTGTATGAAATAATATATGAATGTGGAGAAAGCAAAAGTTGTGTGCTTGGATAGTTAAGTATGGGGTTTCGATGTATCTGCCTACCTCGCGAGGTACTCAATAATGATTTGTTTGTACCATATTCAGTCTTTGTCGTTCCACAGCAGGACTGCTTCCACTCTTCTCTAGCCGTCTGTTCTTTTTACGCCATTCTCCCATTTCATTGGTGTTATCTGTAATGTCCTTGCATCCTAAATGTCAAAAACAAAAATTATAAACAAGAAAGAATAAATAATGAAGGATTTAAAAAATATATCTACATAAATAGTATAAAATGCACAAGGGGAAGACCTTGAAAAATATACCTAGGTCAAATTAATTAAATTTTGAAAGAAAGAAAAGGGAAAATCCTTTATATAGGATAGTACGCATGACGATGTCTAAAGACGTAACAAAAGCGAAAAATGTGTGCCAGAATAGAAAGGAGTGGAGATCTGTTCTCTTTTTCTACCCTTATATGGTCATAACTGGCTGTTTATGAGAATTAGTATTGTCGGGGATTTTTATTCGTGGGATTTCTGTTTATAGAATGATCCATATACGAGTACAGTATCTAAGTAATGAATTTATTTCCAGGGATTGTAACAACCACTCGTGTTACGCACGCCTCTCCAGCAGGCACCTACGGGCACACCGCTGAGAGAGACTGGGAGGCTGATATTGACGTTATCAAAGCTGGGAAGGACCCCAAAGTATGCATTGATCTTGCCAAGCAGCTTATCTTAGGTGATACTGGAAAGAAGTTTAAGGTAAAATATTATTTCAATAATACAAATTTTAATGAAGTACACACTCAGCAGACTTTAATTGACAGTTTTCCAGAACTCAAAGGAATACTATGCTACAGTATAGTTTTAGTTTATACAATACAAATGAAATCCCGCTGGAACTCAGATATAAAAAAAAAGAATTCCTGTCTGGTTTTCACTTGATTCCTCTTTAACGTATTTCTGGGTTGTTGGAAAAGATTTCCACATAACAATAAACCCGCCCCATTCCCAATGATGCCTGAAAAAAAAGATACTCGTAGGGTAAAATAATTTGTCAGAAACAACTCTTGCATTCGCTAAACGTGTTTATTGTTGTTGACTCTTCACGTGTGATGTAGTATTCTTGACACGTGCAATGATGAACCGAGATTTCCGTGCCCTCTCCAGTGGCTCTAAAACTGAAGGATCCATTAATGGAATATATCGGCTATGCTCTTCAATATTCCGAATCGGTAATTCGGATATGTTGAAAAGTTACCATAGGAATGAATTGATTAATTTAGAAGTTCAGAGTAAGGAAGATTATTTTTTATCTAGGATCGCATTAACCGGTTTGCGGATTAACATATTAATTAATTTTAAATATGTACCAATACTTCGAAATATTATTTAAAAATTTCAGTTTTTTACTGCGCTGGTTAATCCGCACCCCGGTTTATGTGACTTGAATAATCAAGAGTTTACTGTATTAACCTAAAAACTGACATGATTTTAAAATTCTAATAAGAATTCTTCGCTGCTGAATCTGGGATTTTCTTCAAGTTACGTAAAACCATGCACGGCTAACCTATTCAATTGCTAGTGTCACTAATCGATTCTAATGAATTTGTTTGTCTTATTGTGGTATTTCTTAGGACGCGACAAATAAAATAAAGTGTGATTGGTGTTTACATAAAAAGTGTGATTGGTTTTTACATAAAAAGTGTGATTGGTGTTTACATAAAAAAGTGCCATATTTTCATCAGATTAGAGGAGACGTACAAAGGTGGTCATAAATAATCTACGATTGTTTAAAAATGTAATGAATCACCATACAATATCTGATGGTTTGATAATAAATGAAGAAAAATATGAAGTTGAAAGAAATATTCTGGAAACTAGAAAAGCGGGTGAACCTCGGAATCTTTTTACTTTATTTATATTTGTTAGAACATTTAAAAATAATAATATTAAAACGACAATTGATATAGCACCGTTAAGAGCAGACCTGGGCAACCCAATTTATCGACGAAATCGACCTTAAAGTTCTACCACCCTCTCCGAAGGAATATCTCTCAGACAGATTTAAAGATGCAATAAATACGAGTACATCCCACTAAGGGACTTGAACCAATTTAGACTTTTTTACAAGTTCAAATTTATCAAAATCAATTCTTAAAATATAGATAACTATTTAGCAATACTTACGATTAAAATTCCAATTACCTGGTTGGGATTTTAATCATAAGTATTGATCCCAATACAAGTTGTTATATTAACAGGTTCGTAAAATTTCTATCATAATAAAAATACTTATAGTTCTGTAAATAGTCGCAAAGACCTTCAATACCTACAACTTATCTTCGTCTTCTTTCTCTATTGGGTGCCTGATAACTAGCAACAGTTTCATGCCATTTGACCCTATCTGCTGCTGTAAGCTCCCAGTTGTGCTAAGGATTAATGTGTTTAAGAGTCTCGTGCAGTACATCCTTATATCTCCTGCGCTGACTACAGTTTCTTATTCTACCATCCGACAGCTCGACAAAGAGGATGTTTCTTTTGGGTCTATACTCAGGTATATGAGCCATGTGTCCAGACCAACGCAAGCGTGCATGCAACAACTAAATATCGATACTTCAACAGTTTGCTTTTCTCAAAACGTCATCATTTGGCACAATTTAATTTCATTATTTTCTTGAGGTACCTCTGCTGATATTTTTCGAGTACCCTAATATGTCGTCTGTATAGAACCCAAGAATCGTATCATACGTCAGAAATAGTTTGATTACAGCTTTATAGACTGTCGTTTTGGTTTTCAAACTCTCGCCCACGAAGAATCCAAAAACACCCGCGAAACTGTTCTTAGTCTATTCTCAATCTCGTCATCTATGTTTGCTTTGTCATTCACAATGCTGCCGAAGTAATTGAAATGCTGCACTGATTCTATGGTCTATCCATTTACATTGATGTTTAGATGGAGGTTTCCAGGAAACATGCTATTTCATTGAAGGGAAATATAATGCTTTTTTTAGTCACTGCTTAAAATAAGCTAACGACGGAACGAGTCATGCGTTAGTTGTCAGCTGGTTCCATAACCGAACGCCTTAGACTATAATAAAGGACAACGATTATATGTGACACAAAATACGTTCATGATTTAATTCTTCATTTATATTGTAACAATAGAACATTTAACCCATGTTTTGAATTGGTTTATTCTCATGACTCAGATAGGAAGTATAAACGATTACGACAATTATTTCTCATTGTAGGTTTAGATTCGTGAATTTCTAAATAAAACCTTGCAGCTTGTTTGTTTCACCTTCAAATGAAGAAACTAGTACTACGCTATAAAAAATCTTCTTTGTAATTATATCAGTATAAAAACATTAGTTAATTGCAGGTATTCTGCAATATTTGATGCATCCATTTATTTTTTTCCTAGATATAAGAGCATTATTCTTCTTCATGTGCCGTGTGCGCTTCCCTTGCAATTGGCAATCAATCTTGAGAAAATTCACTGTCTTTGACGTTACGGAATAGCTCATTGACCGACTGGATACCTGTCACTTCACGAATATTACATAATCGAAACATGCGCCTTGTATCAAATAAAATCTTTACTTGCAAATATTATTTATTTACACAATTTCAGAATATCAAAAGAAATCAATATTGTTTCGATTTTATAATTTAATTATTACAGCACGCGCCTCATTTTATAATAACATTATTCGAAATCAAAACTATCCAAATTAATATATACAATGATAAATTATTTTAGATTTTACTCTTAGTTCTTTGGGTGACATATTTTTTTTAGATTTTACACTTAGTTGTTTGGGTGACATTTGATTTTAAATTTTACTTTTAGTTCTTTGGGTGACACACGTTTATAGATTTTACTCTTAGTTCTTTAGGTGACACGTTTATAGATTTGACTCTTAGTTCTTTGGGTGACACACGTTTATAGATTTTACTCTTAGTTCTTTGGGTGACATACGTTTATAGACAGTGTCTTAGTTCTTTGGGTGGCATATAGTTTTAGATTTTACGCTCAGTTCTTTGTGTGACATACGTTCATAGATTTTACTCTTAGTTCTTTGGGGGACATACGTTTTTAGATTTTACTCTTAATTCTTTGGGTGACGTAGGTTTTTAGATTGTACTCTTAGTTCTTTGAGTGACACATGTTTTTAGATATGACATTTATTATTCACTTCCATTCTGGATAAATCTAGGTGTTTATTTTATTTATGATTTCTATATATTTAAAATGTGGACCGATTACATTGGCAGGGTAGGCAGAAAGAACAGAGCGCCAGGTTAACGTATCCCGACACACACACACACATGCACAAGCACGCACACACATCGTAAACGCACTCACACACGCACACACAGCCATATCCTTATACTCTTAGGCTCTACATATATACACCTTCTCATACAACTTCTACGTTACCTTTTTTTAAAATACCATTCACGTAATTCAATAATACTTACTTTGGTCTTCCGGTCACACGCTTTTCTCTCATATTTGCACAATTGTTTTGTAAGTTTTTTTTCTTTCATTCCTTCCATATGCCTAAACCATCTCAGCGTGCTCTACTTCATCTTACTTAGCACATCAGCCTTAAGTTCACATACGCCCCTATTCACATTTTTCCCTATTCCGTCATACATTGTCACTCCGTCTATTCTTCTCAACGCACGCATTTCTACAGCGTTTATTCGGCTCCTATCAGTAATTTTCTACGTCCACGTTTCACTCCCATAAATCAAAGTTGGCACCAAAACACTATGGTGAACTTTCATTTTAGCAGATTTTGATACTGTCTTGTTCGAGTATACATGTTTTAGTGCCTCATTAACTTTTGTTTCCTATCGCTATACGCCATTCGATATATTTCTCATCATCTGAGAAAATAATATCCAAACAGCAGAATTATTCATCCTGATCCCATCTTTAATTCCTCATCGATATATCATATTTACTTTTCTATCACCATGACTTTGAATTAATTAATAAATTATACTAAAACTTGTTTCGTTGTTCCTGTTCCTGGTATGATACCAAAAAAAACAGAACTTTTTTCGGTATGATACCAGTTGCCAATGCAATATAATACTTTTTTTTTCATTAACACGGTTAGAACAGAAGTATTTTTTTACGAAATGGTGCAGTTTGGTATGACATAATAATTCAAAGATTTAGTGGTCAAGTTTATTGAAGTAATCACTTGTAAAAGGCATACGTTAACCTCGCAAAAAGGCATACGTTAACCTAGCGAAAACCTTGTAACCACGCGCGGAAATCAAACCAATAAACACTTAATACAAATACAAAAAATGTCTAAATTACTTTTAACAGTTAGTTTTGAAATAGTTGTTATACTCAACGTGAACTTTTATTTTAATTTTGAGAATTTTTAACGAAAAACATTTTAAAAATTTTGATTTTTTTGTTATCATACATAAACATTACTTATTTTTATATCACCAATAAATTGGAGAAAGAAAATTAGAACGCGGAATAAGGAGAACTACTACATGTCGTTGAAAAAAGATAAATTTATTTTTATGTAACATTTTGAAGCAAGCCAATCTAATCAGCTAAAAAAATTGTATCCATATTTGTATTATACAATATAATTGTTTACAGTACAAATTGACTGATTTATTGTTATATTACAATATCTGTCAACCAATCAGAAAAGTTATTAAACAAGAATGAAACTTTTTTTTTAAATCTGTATACCTACGGGAATCAAACCCACAGCCCTTGGATTGGAAGACAGGCGTCTTATCATTTTATCCATGGAGAGTGGTAAACCATGTGTTTCAAAATTAATTTAAAAATATGATATTTGTATTGTATTACGCTTTCCTTGTAAACAGTAAAACCTGAAAGACTTATTGCTATATGGCAATCACTTCCGACTAACGAGTAATATGTGAAAGAGGGTTTAAATTAAAACCAGACCAGGAATCCTTTTTTTTTTAATTCTGGGTTCCAGCATGATTTGATTTGATCTCATTGCTGGGAGACAGGGGTCTTGCCAATTAGGCAACGGAGGTCAATTGTTTCGTACGGTTTTTTTATTTAAAAAAATATGGTTATATTTCAAAGGAATTATAACAATATATCGGTAATAATCTCTTTCAAGCAACCTGGCATAAGTGAAAAATGGAATTAACAATAATTTGATTATATCCAAAAATATTATTGTTGGATATAATCAAATTATTGTTAATTTGTACGAAATTCAAGAATAATATAAATAACAACAATAAAAGAGACATGTTATCAATCGATGAAAGGCAAATCGAAAATAAAACAAGTAATACGAGTATGACTGAAGAAAATCAGAGATTTTCAATCGGTTTTTGAAACATGACAATGACGATTGACGAAGCATATCTAATATCAGTCGTTAACTGGTTTCAAAGTCTCACTGTATGGCCAATAAATGACGACGTTAAAAAAAGAAGTTTTGTGAATTAGGAAAGCTAATTAACAATAATTACTTCAGATTAACTACATAAAACCCATAATCGAAAAGTCGAGGAATATTTTCGACGAGATAAGAATAAGGATATTATCATAATATACTCGTATATACAATTTAGGATAGGAGTTTGATTTCGAGTAATGTATACATATGTAATTGAGTGTCACTGTTTGTCAGGTTGATGAGAATGTGGAACGGGGATATATAAAATTAAAAATCGGAAAGAAGAATCGATTTATTTTTTCATGTTATATGTTCTCAGTAAGATACAGGCAAAAGCCTAGTTTACTGGGGATACGACAAATGAAGGCAACAAACCCAGATCCATTAAAATTGTGTGTCCAAATTAAATTACCTGTTGTTTTTCGCAAATATAAATATTTCTTGTCCTGCGTAATATAAAATTAAAAAAATAAGTAAAAAAAAAACCTTTTATAGTATTACAATTTCATTGTATACAGTACAATCTGGCGGGCGTATTGCTTTTGTGGCAATCTCTTCTAGCCAACCAGAAATATGTTAAAGAGACCTTAAGTGAAAATCACGATGGAATCTTTTCTTTTTTAAATGTGGATCCAGTCGGATTTGAACCCGCAACCTCTGGACTAGGAGACGGGCGTGTTTCCAACTAGACCACAGATTTTGTAGGACACATATCAATGACAATACATGAAATATTGTTAACATTAAATTTTGTATTTTAAAATATATTTTCTTTCACATTTAGGTTATTTTGGGAGGAGGGCGCAAAAACTTCCTTCCAAATACCACAACAGATCCAGATGGTCTTCCAGGAGTACGTCGAGATGGACTTAACCTGATTAACGAATGGCATAGCGACAAAGCTGCCAAAGGACTATCCGCAGCATACGTTACCGAGAAAGAACAACTCTTCGGTGCCTCCAAAATGGCAGATAGTGTCCTGGGCCTATTTCACAACGATCATATGAACTTCCACCTTGATTCTGATCCTAGTAAACACCCAACACTGGCTGAAATGACTACAGTTGCTATTGAGATGTTATCAAAAGAAGAAAATGGATTTTTTTTGTTTGTCGAAGGTAATGCTTTTTAATTAACACAAAATAAAACCAATTTATTTATCAAATGCCATGAAATGATCAAGATTCCTCTAAGAGGCAATTCGTTACTTCTGAAGACTTCTTATAAAGCATCGTTTGAGGAGCAGGATCTCCTATCTTTTTGACGGCCAAATGTTCATGCAATATCGAATGTATGCAAGTGCAACTAATTCCCAAACTTGCCTCAATCTCACGATAAGTCACATGACAATCTTCCAAGACGTAACTCGGGATTCGACCCCACTAATATTGAGAGATTCGAAATATTACAAAATAAATATACAAAAGTTGAATGTAGGGATACAAATGAATGAGTGGCTGCAGTCATTAGATTTAGTACATCTAAAGGGTCTTTCAAATTGAGCGGTTTTTTTATTCTTGGATAAAACACAGATGGCGTCGCGAACTTGCCTGGGTCTTGTGACATTTGAGAAGTGTAATGTATGACATTGATAAATACGGAGTCGTATACAATACAACAACGCGTTTAAATTGTTGAATTATTTTATGTATTGTAATCTCCGGAAACGGCGATGTTAATTGGCCACCAAGATCATGTGATATGACACCGTTGGACTATTTTCTCTGCCAGGTCTATAAGAATGACCCCCAATCAATTCCTGAATTTAAAGAACCTTTACAGATGTAAAGGTTCTATGCTTATGTTCAGAAAAACATATTTGGTAAGAAAACCACAGATAACTTATCAAGGGTAGACAAAGTACAACAAACCTTTATAGATCTTTCGATATGTATTAGAAATATATTCGGTGTAGTGTATTTAAGTGTAGTGTATGCGAGATGTGTTCATCATAAATTTTGATAAGACCTCTGAAAAAGGGTTGTTTTCAAGCGATTCCTAAAGCTGCACACGTCACTTATGCCTCTAACACTAAAAGGCAGACCATTCTACTTCACGTGACCAGCAATGGTAAAATTTGCATCGCAATATTTATAACGTTGGACTTCTAAAATTTTAGATATCTAGAAAAACGGTCAGGCACTTTGACTGACAAATCAATTTTGATGGATGTATATTTTTTATATTTCTTAATATTATGGTTTTACTCTTTAAATCCATATTTTTTTTTGTGCTACGTCTAATTATGAGAATGAACCTTTCTTAAGCCGAATTTATCACTAGCACATATAGGAAGATCTACTAATGTTTCGTCTTCCTTTTGTGATTTTTCTGCGTTTTTTTCTTACCAAATATGTTTTTCTAAACTTATGCAGATGCACCTAGAGTTACTAGAGATACGAGGGTTGCTACTTAAGTTTTAAGACAGACAAGTAAAAACAAATATTTATCATCGAAAATGGCTTTATTGTTTTTCAAAATACTCTCCATGAAGATCAATACACTTTTGCAAGCGTTTGAACCAATTTTCGAAGCACTTTTTCCACTCTGAATGAGGTAACTTCAAAACATGCGTTTTGAACGCATCAACCGTTTATTTAGGCGTCGAAAAACATTGACCTCGCAATTTATTTTTGATGTTCGGGAATAAAAAGAAGTCATTGGGTGCCAAATCAGGGCTGTACGGCGGATGACCTATCAATTAGATGTTTTGAGTGCTCAAAAAGTCACTTGTTTGAGCCGATGTGTGAGAGCTCGCATTGTCTTGGAAGAGAATGATCCGTCTTCGGCGGTTGGTTCTCTTTATTTTTCCGAACACTTCTGGCAAACAAATGGTAGTGTACCATTCAGAATTGACGACGTTCCACTAAAGGCACTGTTGCGACATGACCATTTATACCGAAGAAACAAGCCATCATTTGCTTCGAAGTGCTTCGTGCGCGAACAAATTTTGTTGGATTTGGCTCATCTTGAAAGACCCATACAGTCGACTGATGTTTGGTTTCTAGCTTATATGCATAGATCCATGATTAATCGCCTGTCACGATCTTATAGACGTCTTTTAAAGCACCGCGATCGACTTTTTTTCATTTCTTTGGACCAATCGACACGAGCCTTTTTTGAGCGATTGTCAAATTATGCGGTATCCAATGCGAACAAATATTTTTGACGGCCAAATGTTCCTGCAATATTGAATGTATGCAAGTGCAACTAATGCCCAAACATGCCTCAATCTCATCATAAGTCACATGACGATCTTGCAATATCAGTTCACGCACAGCATCGATGTTTTCTGGCACAACAACCAATTTTAGACGACCTTCACGAAATTCGTCCTGGAGCGAACTACGACCACGATTGAATTTAAAAAACCAGCTAAACACAGTGCCCCGGGATGGTGCTTCTTTACTAAAAGTCAAAGCGAGTTGATCGGCACACTGTTATTGAGTTAGTCCACGTCGAAAATCATAAAAAATCATCGCACAAAAATGTTCACGATTTAATTCCATTTTTGGCCGAGATGAATTTTTCAAGTCACTGTAAACAACACAAATAGCACTCGTATGACAAAACTTTATGAGCACGTATACCATTAAAAACGTCAAAATTTACGATACTTATGTCAGATTTGACGTATCTACACTGGTGTTGCCATATCTCAAACCTTAAGTAGCCCTCGTATCAACGGAAGATAGTATGTTCGATGATTTTTACTGGCGTTTTTTTACTTGTTTAAAATGTTTTTCGGAGTTGTACAAATTATTGTTGTCATTTCAAAGGCATTACAGTATTCTTGACTATAACGATATTACGAAAACATGTCCGAAATGTCGACCATCATTTAAACTGACTTAACACGGCAACAACTCTGAAAAACAAACACACAAAATCAGCGAGTTTGTATACTATAGCTTGTTGATTATCCGGGATGGTAGAAAAAAATTGACCTAGATAAAAAATCCAGCACAGCTAAAATGTATCTACATACTTAAAGTACCCGGCGGTAAGTAATACACATCGGGATTAAGAAAGAGACTGTCGCTTTGTATAGCGTCGTCTCTGTCGCACGGACTATTAGCGCATCGTGCGACAGAGACGACGCTATACAAAGCAACAGTCTCTTTCTTAAGCCCGATGTATATTACTTACCGCCGGGTACTATACTTTTTTGTTTAACGAATGAAAACAAACAAATATATTTTCCCTCAGTTCACTTTTCGGCAAATAGTGCTATTCATATTTCGGCATAATGAATAGCACTGTTTGTCCCAAATAACTGAGAAGGCTTCGATGTTAGTAACAGCAGTGTGCTGTATATTTTTCTCTTGTATGAAGATACCTCCTTCCCGATCAGTGTCATCAGTCCCTACAGGTTAATTGGTAATAACAAGCTGTAAAATATCTTCATAATTTAAAACTGAATATCTTGTGTATTTATCCGATCGCGCACCCTTTTGTTTTTTTTATTACTCCGGTTAATCCAAAACCCGGTTAATACGACACCGGATAATTCAGAATATATCATACTATTATTTGATCATTTAAATATGACGCTCTTTAATGTTGATATAGCAAAAATAAATACTTAATCACACAAAATATATTTTTCAGGTGGTAGAATTGACCAAGCTCATCACGAAAATCTAGCGATGAAAGCTCTGGACGAAACTATCGAGTTCTCGGAAGCTATTCGAGCCGCAATTTCTATTCTTGACAAAGACACTCTGGTAGTCGTAACAGCCGATCATGCCCACACCATGGCGTATGCAGGCTACTCCAAGAGAGGCACTGACATCCTTGGATTTGGAGGTGTTGGTATGGATGGACTGCCGTATAGCACCCTTTCTTACGCTAATGGACCTAGTTATAGAATGCAGAATGGAACCAGATATAATATGACTCAAGATGATATGCGTAAGTAGAAATTTATTTGATTGATGACACTCAGATAGTTTGGACATGTATAACGAATGAATGAAGACTAACAAAACAAATATACAGTTGAAATGTGAATGGAAAGCGTGATAGAGAAAGACCAAAATAATTGTTGGATCAAGTGATCGATATTTTGAACAAAATGAATGTAAAATGTCAGAGAAATCGTAGGACGTGTATGAGAAGGTGCATGGATGCAGAAGAAGCAAAATATGTGTATCGAGAACTGTAAAAATGTTTATAAAGTAAATCATAGTGAATGCTAAACTGGACAACATTTTAATGCCAAACTGGACAACATTTTAATGTAAAACTGGACAATATTTAAATGCCAAACTGGACTACATTTTAATGCCAAACTGGACTACATTTTAATGTAAAACTGGACCACATTTAAATGCCAAACTGGACTACATTTTAATGCAAAACTGGACTACATTTTAATGTAAAACTGGACAACATTTAAAGGCCAAACTGGACTACATTTAAATGCCAAACTGGACCACATATAATTGCCAAACTGGACTACATTTTAATGTCAAACTGGACTACATTTAAATATAAAACTAGACGACATTTAAAGGCCAAACTAGACTACATTTAAATGCCAAACCGAACCACATTTAAATGCCAACCTTGACTACATTTGAATGCCAAACTGGACTATATTTAAACGTTAAACTGGACAACATTTAAATGCCAAACTGGACTACATTTGAATGCCAAACTGGACAACATTTTAATACCAAACTGGACTACAT
The DNA here is from genome assembly GCA_949825065.1 of Odontocerum albicorne. NCBI lineage: Eukaryota > Metazoa > Arthropoda > Insecta > Trichoptera > Odontoceridae > Odontocerum > Odontocerum albicorne. The sequence goes on along the minus strand of OX463847.1, from coordinate 37,562,631 downwards.
TTTAATGCCAAACTGGACTATATATAAATGTAAAACTGGACAACATTTAAATGCCAAACTGGACTACATTTAAATGCTAAACTGGACTACATTTTAATGCCAAACTGTACTATATTTAAATGTAAAACTGGACAACAATAAAATGCCAAACTGGATAACATTTAAATGCCAAACTGGACTACATTTAAATTCCAAACTGGAGAACATTTAAATGCCAAACTGGACTACATTTAAATGCCAAACTGGACTACATTTAAATGCCAAACTGGACTACATTTAAATGCCAAACTGGACAGCATTTAAATGCCGATGGACTTCTGCGAAGTTTGGAAAATGTCTAAATAAAATTATGTATAAAAAGTAAGATAGAATAAATATGAATATATCGTATTAAATATTGGTAAAAAGAACTATTATTGACTGAATTACAAGTAATCAGTCAATAATAATGGAAGTAATTTGTTTTTTCAATATGACGCGTAGCTTCTCTTTGTGCTGCTTCGTATTACTGTTTCTCTCGAGCGTCGTAAGCTCGTTGTAATTGACGCGATCGTTTCTTCCTTTTTAACATTTCCTTCCCTGTGTTGGGTATCTTCTACACGTTGCTTCTAAAAACCATCAATATCTCTATAAATATAATAAATACAAGGTTAAGATTTTAGGTATTCCTCCATAATATATTTACGCATTGATTTAAAAAATAATATTAATAATAATCAGAATTTATCGACTACATCGTGGGTATTTTGTGAAGATTGGAAACAAATTCGCATTTAAACGCTGTGAGTGCCTCGACCTTGGGTCTTGACGATAGGTGAAGAGTATGTGAGAAGCGTGACACTATATTCGCATCTCATTCTTGCACATTGCACTGAATTGCGAGGAGCTCAATTGTCTCAATCGTCGCAAGCGTAAGCCACGCCGGAAGTAAGCCACTACCGCTCCGCGCCGCAGTAGCTTTTGGGCTTGCAAATAGATTAGACCTACGCCCGTTTCGTGAGCGTTGCCAGATGGTTTTTTTAATGTTTTCAGCAAATAAATCTCAATTATTATAATTTTTAACTTCAATTATAATTAATTAAGGGGATTATCTATGAATGTTCTTATTTTTCCGATTTAAAATCGCTAATTTTTGATCGCGTACTCCTTACGCAACGCCGGAGCGCGCGTTTCAATTTTAGCACCGTAAGGGAAGGGTTAAGATTGTCGAGATACTGGAAATATCGAAAACGTCCGCAAACAAAATTTAATCCATTTTTTTAAAGTAGCGTTTGAACCAACCTAAATATACGAAATAACTTAGCGAACACACAATATTATTTTTTCTGCTATATTTTTTACCTAGTTTGCATGTATAATGTCTCCATACGTACCAAAATTTAAAAGAAAAGAAATAATTTAGAACTTAAAAGAAAATAATGGTGGTTGTTAAAAAATTCAGATCATTTTTTTTGGACATCGTGCTTATGATGGCATATATTTTTTTATTACAGGTAACATCAACTACACCTTCCCTTCAGCAGTGCCTCTAAAGCAAGAAACCCACGGTGGAGAAGACGTGGAGGTCTTCGCTTGGGGTCCATGGTCACATCTATTCACCGGGATGTACGAACAGAACGTTATACCTCATGCCATGGCATTTGCGGCGTGTATCGGACCAGGACTCACAGCATGTTCTCTCAATTGATAAGGATCAAGATTGGATAATCATGAAATTTACTTATTTATAATTATAATAAAACTGATAAATATTTTTAAATTTGATGACCAAAATCATCTCCAGGGTTCCTCTGTTACCACGTAATATTTGTCGATAGTATATATTTTAAAATCCCTCACAACCACGTGTAAATAATAGTAATATAAAATATTTAAAACGGTGAGATATGTGCCCCTATTGTAAATTGTTATTTTAGATGCAATTCTATGTATTAAAAAAAATCTTGACTCGGCTGGTATCAATATGTTGTTCCTCCCCAACACTGAACCATATAACACGTAGTCAGACTGCTAACAGTTTTAAAATCAATGGAATCACTTGATTTCCATCCCTCTTAGGGCATTTTAACCAGTAAATTAATTTTGGAAATGTCAGTCTTTGGTAACTTTTACATATACAGTATACTATCGATTATCCGGGGGAAAGAAAAAACCGGATAATCTCTAACAAAAGAATGGGAAAAAATCAAACCATTTTCAAAATTTCCTGCACACCTTCTAATTTAAAACACAACAGCAAATGAGCTAGTTTTTTTCTCTGTTCTCTTTTTAATAAATGGTTAGCTTGGGAGATGTAAAATTGATAACACGACTAAAAAAATCGCCAAAGAATATTGAAAAGTCAAGAAAAAATACTCACAAAACTAGGACTTATGTAAACAATGAAAATAGTACAATACATAATAACATATATGCACACGTAATTTTAATTTACAATTTGACACGCGACCGCAATACACACGTCATTTTAATTTACAATTTGACATGTTGCGCCCTCCCGCTTTCATCAAAAGTAATCTCAACTGAATATTTCTTCTGAGATATATTGCGGATGAATTATTCGCAATTTTAACAGTTTTATTATCTGTTACATATTACAAATTTCGCCGGTTTTATGTTCTGATATATTTTATATCATGTAATCGATTGAATTTTTCTTTTATTTTAAATAATATTTCTAAATGTTGGAAATTTTTGCTGACCATCAACCCGGTTTATGTAACTCCGGATAGTCGGAAATCAACTGTTTGATGGGAAAAAATCTTGTTGAGTTATCCAAATATACAAGTATTAAGGAGTACTCATTATTTGAATTGAATAGTCGGCACATTATCTGCGTATCATAATGTATATCTAATCAGTTTTTTAAAAGACAACCTCCATACTTCTCAACCCAGAGATTAGGGATTCGATCCCGTCATTGCTTTTTTTTTTTTAAATAATTCCCTTTTTGTTTTTTTAAGATATCTTTAACGATGTTTTCTTGTTGGCATGAAGATATTACGACAAGGCAATATACTCAGCAAATACTGTAGATATACAACGAAAGCATAATACAGTAATGCAAAGACAGTTTTAATATATTTTATAATATCAAGAGTAACAATTATACTTGAGTATTTTTTTAGTAGTAAGAATTCAAAACAAGTTTGCTTTTATCTCGTTATTTCAAACGGTCTTGACTAAAAACTAATCCGATAGTTAACTGTGGTTGAAAGAGATTATCAATGTGTCAATAATGTAACCATATTTTAAAAATAATACTTATGTAATAAAAATATTAAAAAATAATTATAATAGCAAAAAAAATAATAATTGACGAAAAATCTGTTACTTTGGAAATGAGTTAATTAAAAAAATGTATTCGAACTAATAACAATTGATTGATGTATTTTCTTTAAAGTTATTTCTTTGATCATTCATACAATTCATTAAAAAAACATATTTAATATGAACAAGATATTGATCCAAGAGATAAGATTTTCATGGATTTTAAAACAAAATACATTTTTTTCAATGAATCTAAAATTAAAAGTTTCAAGTAAGACAAAAGATCGTAGATAATCATTCATGTTTTTTTGTAAAATTAATTGCTACTGCAAATTCCTTTATAACTATTATCAATATAATAATTACGTAAATATCTGTAAATATTCTTAGCAAAGATCCATTTTTATTGTTATGCCAATTAGTAGATATTGCTTTCTGGCTAGTTCAAGAGTAAACATCCTTGTAATGGTTCTAAATAAAATTTAAGTAAGCCGAATAATACCTCATCTTCAACTAAAATAAATCAAATATGATATCCAGTTAATAGTAATTACTTATTCTAGTATAAATAAGTAAGGAAAATTACAAATATATCAAAATTTATTTGACATATACGTCAAATTTTAAAGTGTTATTTTATAAAAAAAATCATTGATTTGACCTTCTTTTAATTTTGAATTGAAGCCAAAATATCTTAAAAAATAAGTACATTAAATCGTAAATAAATTTCGACGTGTATAATTTTGGTCACATATTTAATTCTTTCTATTTCGTGGTATATTCATTTCAATTTTATTTCTAAAGAGCGTGCTAAATAATCAAACAAAAAAGTAATAATCAAATGAAACATAGTAAAAGAATTGTGCATAGATATTTCTTATTCTAACACTTTATTTAATTTAACTACATTCTGTCATAATAAAAATTACCAATAATTGTTTTATTACAAATTTAACTACACGTGTAATTTTTACATCAAATATCAGACAGTTTACTTGATTTTGAACGTTTTTTTTAATTAGATGATATATTTTGATACTTTTTTACTAACTTTGTTAATTATTTCGTTATTACATGACGTTTCCGTCCGACAGCACGTTGTCTTTAAATATAATAACAACCGAACTACAAAATCTGCTAAATATTCCGTTTTTAATATAATGTATAACATGATCACATAATGGCTCTTAATTCTCTATATAAACTCACATGTCTGTATTTAGTATCCAAAACTTTAAAAAAAAATTGTACTTATGTAGTTTTCCACAAAATTTACACCCCTTTTAAATTTTCATCGACACAAATCATCTTTTTTATAGAATTAACTGCCTTGTTAACTAATTATAACAACGTTACAGTTTGCAACAAACATTTGAAATTTCTTGAAATCGGATGTGTTTTTCGCATTCGTTTTTCACAAGTGACAATTCACTTAATTTCAAGCATGTCTTAAAAAGGTTAATTAAAGATATGGTTTTCAAAACGTGCATTATTTTTATGAAAGTCTTTTCTATTAATTCATTTAACTTGAGATTTATCTCAGAGTGCAGATATTATTTTTTTTTAATCTTCGCTTCCTGTAAAAACGTTTTGCTTTCGTGATAATATATTTAAACCATCCCAAATGCCTTGCCTGCAATCTGACGATATTATTCTTCCAACAATCAGGAATATTATCATCATTATAATCTCTTTCATTCCTCAATACTAAGGTCGTGATCTATAGGATGATAGGATGTGGGTGGTACAGATTGTGACGACAAGTCTCCACTTCTCTAGGTCACTTTCCGTTGATATTGTATAGGCTTCCCTTAGTCAATTAATTTACCTGATCGTTCCATCTTGTCGTTCCACTCTGCCTCTTCTTCCTGGTCCACAATTCATATGGTCATCAACATCTCCAGGCTATCTGATTAACACCAGGATTATTATAAAATACCGAATTTCGTCAATTGTTCTGTAAGTGTCAAATTAATATTTTTTCATCCCAAATCTTTGCTACTTCTTTTCTACCCAAATACAATTATGTTTAAAAAAGAATAAATTATTTCATATTACCCATTAAGTATTTTTTAATTGCTAAGAAAGTATGTGATATATTTTGTCGCATTTTACTACTAATGCGCAAAAAAAATTATAAGTTATGAATGTTTATCAATAAATTAGTTGAAAAATATTTTGAAAATTCTGTTACATCTTGAATATTAACCCTTTGAACTCCAGATTTTTTTTTGTATGACATACCAACAACTCCAGGGTATTTTTTTTAAATTTTACTATAAAATGATAGGTTTTAGAAATAATTTATTTAAAAAAAAATTAATAAGGTTTCATGCAATTTTTTTATTCAAACTATTAGATAAATGTTTAAATGAGTTTATTTTGATAAAAAAAATAACAATACAACATTATTTTTTAGTTTTATAATCTTTCAAAGTATGATATCTGAGGAAACAATCCCCTAAATGCATCCTAGGTTTTCCAGGACAGGTGTCGCAAAACTCATATGTTTCATGTCGTTTGCCCATTTTGCCTCTATTTGAGCAGACCACACAGTCCTTCTTCTTTCCCTTCTGCAAAACATGAAGTTTACCATCTAGTCGTACATCAAAAGTAGAAGTTGATGGCCTACTTCGCAGCTCCCGAAAATATAAATTTTTTATTTATATATATAATTTTTTTATTTATATATTCTAAAAAATTACTGACTTTCTGAATCCGTGTTCTTAAATCACTATGGCCAGTTTCTTGTGTATTCAAGTGTAACATCCAGAATATTTGATGAAATCGAGATCTCGTGAAAATATTTGCAAAGAATGGGACTCTGGAATTATCTCTAGTAGACCAATATTCTTGCATATTGGCAAGTGGCATTGTTCCCATATTTAAAATGACCCCAATGAATGCCCAAAATTCATCTTTTTGTACATCACGCCAATTTTGCCAAATAGAATTTGCAGTTAGAACTTTTGATTGAAGTTTGACTTTTGCATATGCATTTGTTTCCCGTATTATCTCCGTTACAATTTCTTCCGTGAAAAATAATTTGAAAAATTGACTTGGTTCTTTGATTGTTAAAGGAACATTTGGTCCGACATTCTGAGCTCCGATGTCAAAATTTATAATGTCAGGAGAATCCACCGTATTGGATATATCAATCCATTCATCGTCTTGTGAATCTTGAGCGCTTGTAGTACTTGAAGAACTATCTGATGATAGAAGAGGACCAACTCTGCGTTTTTTATGACCAATGTACTCTGATTCATCACTAGAGGTCTGAATATTGATGTTACTATCACAACTTTCATCACTATATACATTTAAAATAAATTCGTCTTCACTTTCACTCAGTTGCGATTTTTCCATTATTTTAGAGGGTAAAAAAAAAACTTGTGTAATCTCAACGGTGTAAAAGGGTGCGTACTGATTATTTTTCAACCGAAACACGTCTAAACAGTCGAACAGTTGTTGTGAAACTAATGTAACATGTTTATACCTGCTCCTGGGTGTCCCGAGATGTTTGTTTATGTAAACAATACAACCATAAAAAATGGCGACATATAGTCGCCTCTGGAGTTATTAAAATAATTACCATGGCGACTATATGTCGCCTCTGGAGTTATAAGGGTTAAAAATACCTTAATATTTTAATATTAAAATGAAATTCAAACGAAATATTTGTTTTTATTTTTTATTTCTACTCCTACTAATCTTATAAGATACTTAGTAACCTTTTCACGTAAATTTATTGTTATAGCAATGTTTAGACTCTAAACATTGCTATAACAATAAATTTACTCTAAACTTTAGAGTTTGGAATAAAATAGTATAATTATATCTGCTTTAGGGCAGGCAAACGCCTTGTTAAGCAGAAGAGTGCAATGTATATTTTATTATACAAAATTAAAAATACAACGCGTCATGCAAAGTGAAAATTATATCACCTTAAGCTCATTAGACACAATGATATATTCTATACAAATTATATTTGTACATTGGATGATTGTAAGAATGAAAAAAATTTAGGATTACTATTTTTAGGTTGGCATAGACCATGGATGAAATAACTACGAGTAGATACAGTAAAAAAATATATTTTTTAATTGTCTCGAGCCCATATTATTTCTTTCTACTGGCCATTATCGATTTAAAAAGATTTTGTCAATTTAAATAATCCTCATTATAATAAATTTATTGAATAAAATTTTTTTTAGAAACATAGACCACTTCTCGGCCTAGTTGATAGAACGTTTAACTTCCAAATTTTGAGTTTCGGATTCGATTACGTAAACACATTAACGTAAAAGTGAGATATCATCAATCAAAGGGAAAGGAAAGGATGGTGGAGAGGAACAAAAAATCAGGAATGAAACACGTTATATTACTGAATATTAATATTTAAAAAATTATTGAAGGCCATGAAAACTATCGAATGCTTTACAGCAAGGGTGGCCAACCCGCGGCCCGCTGGGTGTCTACTTGTGGCCCGCGGAGCATATGCGCACATTTTTTTCTTTTCGTGTACATAAAACCACCAAAAGAACATTTTATCGTGCGTAGTTCGTATCATATCCCATATATGGAAGTATCTCAGAACATTGATTCAACTATCGTGACAATTTCTTCTATGGTATATTCGTGTTAACAAACAATCACAACGTTAAGCTGATTTTAAAAAGCGCGCACGCCGATCTTGCGTGGATAGCCGTGAGCGTGAATGCGGGGCGGGATGCGTCGTGCGACCGCCAGTCTGTGGCAAGCTCGCAACGCCGTCGGACGTGTGGTCGCTTCCATTGTGTGCGTTATCGCCATGTGTCTCGTGAGATTTTGCGATTGACTTTCAAATACACATTGATAAAAATACAAGTTGCTATAACCGAGTATCCTGTCTAATACTATACCGAGTCCTGTCTACTTGTTTAAGTGCAGTGAAGGTAAGCAAACCCAGCTTTTATTTTTTTAAATTAATGTATGATATTTGGCTTTGATTGTGTAGAGTTCTATTTTTTGTTTTGTGTTTAATTATGGGTATCTAACCAAATTACCAACCGTGCTGACCACTGGCTTTTGTCTGAGTACCTACTTTTTCGTTTATTAGTACAAAAAAAATAAAAGGCCTTTCTTTAGTATTTTACTTTATTTACATACTTTGTTTTTATTTTACTAATGAATTAGCCCGAATCAGATCCTTAATGGCATTACAGATTTTTTACAATGCACCACAAGCATCTCATCTTTTTGTCAGAAAGTTATGTAATACTGATGTCATTTTATTTATTTTTTTAGTTGAAAACGAAGACCCACAACGTTACAGTTTGCAACAAACATTTGAAATTTCTTGAAATCGGATGTGTTTTTCGCATTCGTTTTTCACAAGTGACAATTCACTTAATTTCAAGCATGTCTTAAAAAGGTTAATTAAAGATATGGTTTTCAAAACGTGCATTATTTTTATGAAAGTCTTTTCTATTAATTCATTTAACTTGAGATTTATCTCAGAGTGCAGATATTATTTTTTTTTAATCTTCGCTTCCTGTAAAAACGTTTTGCTTTCGTGATAATATATTTAAACCATCCCAAATGCCTTGCCTGCAATCTGACGATATTATTCTTCCAACAATCAGGAATATTATCATCATTATAATCTCTTTCATTCCTCAATACTAAGGTCGTGATCTATAGGATGATAGGATGTGGGTGGTACAGATTGTGACGACAAGTCTCCACTTCTCTAGGTCACTTTCCGTTGATATTGTATAGGCTTCCCTTAGTCAATTAATTTACCTGATCGTTCCATCTTGTCGTTCCACTCTGCCTCTTCTTCCTGGTCCACAATTCATATGGTCATCAACATCTCCAGGCTATCTGATTAACACCAGGATTATTATAAAATACCGAATTTCGTCAATTGTTCTGTAAGTGTCAAATTAATATTTTTTCATCCCAAATCTTTGCTACTTCTTTTCTACCCAAATACAATTATGTTTAAAAAAGAATAAATTATTTCATATTACCCATTAAGTATTTTTTAATTGCTAAGAAAGTATGTGATATATTTTGTCGCATTTTACTACTAATGCGCAAAAAAAATTATAAGTTATGAATGTTTATCAATAAATTAGTTGAAAAATATTTTGAAAATTCTGTTACATCTTGAATATTAAAAATACCTTAATATTTTAATATTAAAATGAAATTCAAACGAAATATTTGTTTTTATTTTTTATTTCTACTCCTACTAATCTTATAAGATACTTAGTAACCTTTTCACGTAAATTTATTGTTATAGCAATGTTTAGACTCTAAACATTGCTATAACAATAAATTTACTCTAAACTTTAGAGTTTGGAATAAAATAGTATAATTATATCTGCTTTAGGGCAGGCAAACGCCTTGTTAAGCAGAAGAGTGCAATGTATATTTTATTATACAAAATTAAAAATACAACGCGTCATGCAAAGTGAAAATTATATCACCTTAAGCTCATTAGACACAATGATATATTCTATACAAATTATATTTGTACATTGGATGATTGTAAGAATGAAAAAAATTTAGGATTACTATTTTTAGGTTGGCATAGACCATGGATGAAATAACTACGAGTAGATACAGTAAAAAAAATATATTTTTTAATTGTCTCGAGCCCATATTATTTCTTTCTACTGGCCATTATCGATTTAAAAAGATTTTGTCAATTTAAATAATCCTCATTATAATAAATTTATTGAATAAAATTTTTTTTAGAAACATAGACCACTTCTCGGCCTAGTTGATAGAACGTTTAACTTCCAAATTTTGAGTTTCGGATTCGATTACGTAAACACATTAACGTAAAAGTGAGATATCATCAATCAAAGGGAAAGGAAAGGATGGTGGAGAGGAACAAAAAATCAGGAATGAAACACGTTATATTACTGAATATTAATATTTAAAAAAATATTGAAGGCCATGAAAACTATCGAATGCTTTACAGCAAGGGTGGCCAACCCGCGGCCCGCTGGGTGTCTACTTGTGGCCCGCGGAGCATATGCGCACATTTTTTTCTTTTCGTGTACATAAAACCACCAAAAGAACATTTTATCGTGCGTAGTTCGTATCATATCCCATATATGGAAGTATCTCAGAACATTGATTCAACTATCGTGACAATTTCTTCTATGGTATATTCGTGTTAACAAACAATCACAACGTTAAGCTGATTTTAAAAAGCGCGCACGCCGATCTTGCGTGGATAGCCGTGAGCGTGAATGCGGGGCGGGATGCGTCGTGCGACCGCCAGTCTGTGGCAAGCTCGCAACGCCGTCGGACGTGTGGTCGCTTCCATTGTGTGCGTTATCGCCATGTGTCTCGTGAGATTTTGCGATTGACTTTCAAATACACATTGATAAAAATACAAGTTGCTATAACCGAGTATCCTGTCTAATACTATACCGAGTCCTGTCTACTTGTTTAAGTGCAGTGAAGGTAAGCAAACCCAGCTTTTATTTTTTTAAATTAATGTATGATATTTGGCTTTGATTGTGTAGAGTTCTATTTTTTGTTTTGTGTTTAATTATGGGTATCTAACCAAATTACCAGCCGTGCTGACCACTGGCTTTTGTCTGAGTACCTACTTTTTCGTTTATTAGTACAAAAAAAATAAAAGGCCTTTCTTTAGTATTTTACTTTATTTACATACTTTGTTTTTATTTTACTAATGAATTAGCCCGAATCAGATCCTTAATGGCATTACAGATTTTTTACAATGCACCACAAGCATCTCATCTTTTTGTCAGAAAGTTATGTAATACTGATGTCATTTTATTTATTTTTTTAGTTGAAAACGAAGACCCACAATGGCGTCAAGTAGTAAAGACGTTGGACAAAAGAAGAGAAGAGTCACAGAAGAACTGAAAAGTTTTCAAGACAGATGGACTATAAACTATTTTTTCGTGGAATTTAAAACAAAGCCAATATGCTTGATATGCAATAATTCTGTTTCTGTCTTGAAAGAGTATAACATTAAACGGCATTACGAGGCTAAACATGCAAATAAGTTTGATAAGTACGAAGGGCAATTTCGACAAGACCAAGTAAATGAATTAAAAAGTAAACTTTCTGCACAACGTCCGATATTTACTAGAGCGGCTCAAGAGTCAACATGCTATGTAAAAGCTAGTTATGCAGTAGCCATGATACTAACAAAAAAAATGAAGCCATATTCAGATGGTGAAATGGTTAAGGAATGTTTGGAGAGTGTCGTTGAAATTCTGTGCCCAGAAAAGAAAACGGATTTCTCAAAAATAAGCCTGTCTCGTCAAACTAATACTAGGCGTGTGGACGACATTGGAAAACATATTGAAGATAATTTGAAAAATCGAACATCCAAGTTCATATTTTTTGCTCTAGCATTGGATGAAAGCACAGACCTAACAGATACCGCCCAAGTGGCGATTTTTATCAGGGGCGTTGATGTCCATTTTAACAAAATAGAAGAATTAGCGGCACTGTATCCACTTAAGGACACTACTTGCTCACGAGATTTGTTAGGAGCTGTTACATCGACATTGCATCGCTTTTCATTACAACTCAACAACCTATCGGGCTTAACAAGAGATGGTGCTCCAGCAATGGCTGGAAAACACGAAGGTTTAGTAAAATTGATCGAAAATGAGGCATGCAAAGTTGGTAATACTTCGATGCTAAATTGTCATTGCATTATTCATCAGGAGAATTTATGTTCCAAGCCCCTTAAAATGGATCATGTCATGAAGGTGGTCATCAAAACAGTGAACTTTATTAAGTCGAACTTTATTAACATCAATCGTTATCAACATTTGATGCACTTTGTTCTGCCAAACAAAATCAGACGTCTCACTAAAATTTCTTATATTTTGTTTATTTTTTATTATTATTTTTTGTATTGCCTAACTCTAATCTAATAAATATGTTTGATTCTCATTTTTGTTATATCTTCTTAAAAAAACAATATGTTTCTTGTTTGCTTTGAATAATAAAAGAAATTTTGTTGTATGGCCCGGTAGGAAATCTCATTTCTAAAATAAAATACATTGGCATCATAAAAAACGATTATTATTAATATTTTGAGTCACAGATAACGTACAATCATGAAATAAATTTTATTTAATAGGATATATGTTCTCCTTTTGCTTTTATAACAGCCTGAACACGTTTGGCCATGGAATCAATTAAATTTCGACAATTTTCTTTTATTTTGTCATCCTAAAACCACACCTGAAATACGGTTTCTATCATCTTTCTCTTGGTGGTGCAGTCCAATTTTTGTATCCTAGATTTACAAATCGCCCACAAATGTTCTATTGGGTTAAGGGCAGATCAATTTCCAGGCCAATCTAAAAGAATTATCTTTTTCACATTGGAATATTTAAGCATATTCTTCGATATGTGACACGGAGCTGCGTCCTGTTGAAATGCAGCTTCAGCATTTGGACAACATTTATTCAGTTCTGAACTCAAATGCTACTCCAATAGATTTTTATACTTCAGCCTATTTATCATTCCTTCTATTGGTATCAAAGATCCAGGCCCCATAAACGAAAAGCAGCCCCAGAACATATTCACAGGATGTTTCACCGTTTGGTCAATATGACCAAACGGTTAGGGTTTCATCCCCACTTTTTGTAACAAATTTTGTGCGATATCCCCGCACGATAAAGTAGGTATCATCCGAAAACAGCACCTTCCTCCAGTCTTCTGCAGTCCATTTGGCATATTTTTTAGCCTTTGCTTGATCATACGCGCCGTCAAGAGTTGCTTCTTCTGTGGTCGAATTGCTCTTCTTCTAGATTCAATAAGTCTTCTTCGTACTGTTGTCATGAATCATCAGTCCAATGGTAGCCAAGTCTCGTTGAAATTCGTAACTTGTTTTTCTGTGGTTTAGTTTACTATTTCTGGTCAAAGATACTTCATCTCGGACAGTGGTCTTCCTTTTTCTCCCACATTTCCCAACTCTCCTTGATTCAACTGTCCCTGTTTCTCTTTTCTGCTTAATAATCTTGCTGACTGCTCCCTGACTCATAAAACATTCATTTGCAATCTCTTTGTGAGCCATTGAAGTGTGTTCATTTAATGTTATAATATTTTTTCTTTTCCTCGGCGTGATATCCATGATGTAAACCAACTCAAAAATACCGTTTATTATGCAAGCAACTTCAAAATTATTCCATCATTGAGTAAATATAAAGAAAAACCACCAACAAACACCGATATGAGCTCCCAAAGAATCAATGAACTATAGGTTATACTTTTTGGTGCTAAAAAACTGTCAAAATTAACAAAACTGTGTTGCTATACATAAAATTTAAAAAAATAACTTATATTCCATTAATTCGCACAGTACTGTACAACCTGTATACGGGAATAGGGCTATACACGTTTTCGATGCGAAATCTATGAATGAGAACACGAAACCTTATCAGTTAATTCAGAAAGTTCAATAAAACTGCTTTGAAAAAATCCGACAGATGCCACACTAATGCAATATTTAATTTAGTTTTCTACACAACTCGAGAAACAATTCTGTGCCTAGAAGGAAAATGAACCACGTCTCTTGTCATCATCAATCATAATATTTATGGACTTAATTGAACACGTTCATTAATTGAGTGGCTGCTCATATTTTTTTCGTTTTCCAAATATTCCAAAAACTATATTTAATACAATTTCAAATTTGACAATACAAGTATGAAATAATTCATTTAAATCACAAATGAATTATACGATATACATTTACCATATATTGAATAAAACTACATTTTTAATGAACTCTTAGGTCTGGGTGGTAAGACGCCTGTCTTCTTACATTTAATTATGGGTTGGATTCCCGATGGTACCCACCCATACCCAGTTTTTTTTTTTTTTTTTAATAGGGCCCAAGTCCGTTTTGACTTAAAACCTATTTAACATACATATAATGGTTGCTTGGAAGAGACTGCAACACGCCAGATTGTAATGAAGACAACGAAAAGGTTATACAATACAAGTCATTTTCGAAAGCAATAGTTTTAATATTTTTCGGACTTATGGCAGGTTTGTATTCAAATCTCAATTAATGAATATTGTTTTTTCATAACTAAAAACGATTAGACATTGGCCCAGGGACAAAAATGGCGGCAAAAGATTCATAAATAGGTTATAAAAAATATGTTACGTGATCAATTTAGACATGGAAGAATGCGCTCACTGCAGTTCATATTTAAAATCAAATTTTTCGACTATTCAATGCCACAGCTTAGTAAACAAATATTTTTTTAAAACGTAACGTTTTATCCCAATATGTATTAACGTTATTTTATTAACCTTTCCCTTCCTATGCTAAAAACATCTCAGCGTTCCGGAGCTGTGTATTCAATACACATGTAAAAATGAGCGACTTAAAATCGGAAAAATAAGAATATTCATAACCAATCGCTTAAATTGATTAAATTTGAAGTCAAAAGTGATAATAATTGAACATTATTTGCTAAAAACATGAAAAAACCATCGGCCGACGTTCACAAAACGTGCGAAAAAGCCACTTCACATGAAAGCCCGTAAGCTACTGACGGGGCGGAAAGACTAACACTGTGTATGTCATACCTTGAAGGAAGAAACTAAACGATTCTATGGCGCCCGTTACACGGTCAATCTGGATCGCAATCCGCGATCACAATCGACGATCACGGATTGACGGATCGCGCGACTACATTAGACGATCAATCCGATTTCCATCAGTCCACACGCCGCAGCCGTTAACGGTGGAGAGCATACGTCCATCTCTATCGATGCGCAACGTTGACTGACGCGATCTTACACGACCTCACACGAACAATCCCGATCGCGAGCAGCGGATCACAAGCGTGATTTCAAAATATCCAGATATTTTGCGATCTGATTGATCAATCCATCAATCCGCTCCTTACACGATCAATCTGGACCGTGATTGTCGATTGTGATCGCGGATTGCGATCCAGATTGACCGTGTAACGGGCGCCTATTTCTTGCGTTCCCAAATACCGAAGTAGAGTGAGAGTGAGGCGTGAATAGCGTCGCTTCCTCACCCATAGCGGTTTTTTTAGAATGAATATACCTACGTCACACACTGGCACACGTTTGATTGTATTGGTGAATTTATTTTAGTGCATTTAGTGCAAAAAAATTCTAGTGCATTCTCAAATCATCAATAAACAAACTGTAAAAAAATGCAAGGAAAAAAAGTTTTTAGTTTTTTTTTTTATTAAGTCTGAAAATACGCACGAAATTCACGCCTCTAGAGTAGAATACCCTTAAGGCTTTTTTAACATATTTATGGTTGGCTGGAAGAGATTTATAGATAACAATAAAGTTGTATTGTATACAACATAATAGTTACACAAAACGATGTCATTAATTAATTGCATAAAAATATTACATAATTATTTTAAGGATGCATTAAACAAATTAGAATATTTTAGTGACCTTGGTTATCAATGGTTTTTTATCTGCAGTTTCGATTATACGCGTTTGTAAGACAACGCAAAAAAAACATTATATTCTAAAATTCCAGAACTCAAGATTTAAATGCGATAGTGGACCAAATAGTAATTATCGTTCATAACGTAGATTATAAAAGGCGTCAATGTCTTTAAAATGACGGATATTGACAAAAAATGGGCACAGACCACAAAAATGAAGATCTAACATTGGAAGAGTTTATTAACGATCGAATGAAGTTAGTTTGAATATGAAACAAAAATGATAGTTGTTAAACCGATTTCTCATACAAAACGTTAAATTATTTGTTTTAACATTGACTGATCAACTAACTAATCAATGTTTTGATTAATATAACTAATCAATGTTTTGATTCATTTATATTTTTTATATAAATGTTTTATTTTTTTTGTTGCTTTATGATTGTGCGCGGTATATTGTGGGATGAATGTTTTGGTCTGTCTGGAGTGATGAAGGGTGAGGAGTTTGATTTCGCGTGATTTATACATATGTAATTGAGTGTCACTGTTTGTCAGGTTGATGAGAATGTACAACGGGGTTTTATATAATCCAAAATCGGAAAAAATATCGATTTATTTTTTCATGTTATATGTCCTCAGTGAGATACAGGCAAAATCCTAGTTTACTGGGGACACGACAAATGAAAGGCAACAAACCCAGATCAATTAAAATTGTGTATCCTAATTGAAGTACCAGTTGTTTTTTCGCAAATGATGTATAATTCTTGTCATTTGTAAAATAAATAAAATATAAATGTTATTTCAAGGCATTATGCTCTTGGAAGGAAATTATGACAGAAGTATAGATCTTGGTAAAAAAAATCTATACTCCTAATATTTCAAGACATTTAATATAAATTTATTATAAATATGAGAAGTATAACAAAAAATGTAAATAAATATTTTATATAAACTTTTGTTTTAATTTAGAGCCAAATGCGTCGTATTTGTGGATAGATGGTATGTAGATGTTTTCCCTTTGCCTACCTCAAAAAGGACATGGTGTGATGGTCGTCTACATTTCTTTAATCACTCACTTCCAAGAGCTTAACACTTTAGAAGGTGAATATAAAAGAAACATGAACTTGATAAAAATCTAAACGTATTATACTCGTAATCATGCTCTTAGAAGGCGAAAATGACGCAACTGTAAAAAATTTAAACAAAACATAGTACACGAACAGGTGATTAATTTAAGGGAATCAAATGGTATGTGCATGGATAGAAATTATGTAGACATTCACTCTTTGCGTAATCAAAAAGAATATGTCGTGTTGCATACTTATCGTCATTACCCTGTTGGGGTAAGTATACAGGACAGAGCACTAGACTTTCCAATCTCAGTTTCATTCATATAAACGGTAGTTTACAATATTTTTTGTGCTTTATCACGTCACTTATATTTTATTAATATTTCAATGATAAATCCGCTTTTTATGCAAACATGCATACTAATACACCTTTTGCCTGTAAAGGTAGGCAGAAAAAACAGAGAGGCAGACTTTCCTATCTCGATATACGTCCTTCGCCTCTTCCACATCGTAACACCTTCTCATACAACTGCTACTGTTTTATTTATTAAACATTTAAACTATTACAAGTGTAATGTATCCCTATCAATGTTAATATGCTAATCTTATCGTATACTCTTATCCACTTCCAATAAATTTATAAGTTATCATGCAAACCAATGTTAAGCTAACCATATCTGTACTATGTAATTTAGAAGTATGTCAAACTTAACTCAATGTATTATGTTTAAATTTATTATCTTGTTGGCGGTTATCTATCCAAATTCAATAAAGATGTGGTATCACTAAATGAAAGTAAGCTGCGAACGAGATAAATCGCCTGATATCGGTTTGACCTTAAGGGCATCGATAACATACCCGAAAAATTTCTTCTTAATATATCGAAGGGTCATTCGTATGGTTATCTTTGCTTTAAATAGGACGCCACTTAACACTTAAAGCCACTACGATGTTAACATCATCGTTATTATTACTTCTATAATACTGTTAATATTATACTTCAATGTAATTCAACGATTTTATACATAAAATTACACAGTTGAAATTCTAAAAGTGTTTTCGTTGCAAAAGACCATAACACAAGGTTGGATCATTCACATTTAAGTCATATAATTTACAGTCGATATAATAATAAATTCTGATCAAAATAGGTATTAAAGCAAGCAAATGAAGTCTAGCTATCGAACTCAATACTTGAAATATTTTTTTTTATAAAAAGTCCGTATTAAATTTATTGTATTTTTATAGAATTTTTATATAACCACAAAAGCAATTGCATGGAAAGTTTCAAAATATCATTTTTCCCATAAACAAAGTTTTTGTCTTCATAAATATTATATCGTTAGTTTCTAAATGATTTTATAGGATACTGAGACCATCTGCGAAGAGAATAGAGACTAATGTCGCCTATCAATATTTTTCAGCTAGCCACCGTTGGTCGATCTGGACACAATCTCCCGTGAATCCGAGTGACGTTTTATTAATGGTCTTTGAATTTTAAAAAGTAAAAGAGTTGAGACGAGAAATAATGGCCTGACGGTGTGATGGATGGAAAATGTATTGCAATTTTATTATAATTCTTTAATACCGAATACAAAACAAAGTGTTTTATCTTGTCAATTCTAGTGTTTGGAAATCAATTATTTTATTTTACTTTCATGACAATAGTTTTTACTGTCATATTTTTCTTTATGCTCCATTTGAATTCCATAATGATAATAAAAAGACAATATATTTTATATATCGCCTTTAAAATAGCAAACATTTCTCAAGGGCGCTCTTTGTCCTGAATCTCGACTCGAATCTACTATAGCTTTAGGAAACACTTGAACACAAACGTTTTTGGGAGATCTTATTAAAATGAATGAATTCATATACATGAACACTTTACTCTGGCTGGTGTGTCAATGCGTGTCCTGTGGCAAGCTGGTGTGTCAATGTGTGTCCTAAAGAAACCCGCCTCAAATATGGCGTCCTATTTAAAGCAAAGATAGCTATACCACGACTCTTGATAGATTAGAGAGGATGTGTCGGGTATCTAGTGCTCTTTACTGTCAAAATAAAACGCTATATAGAATATAACAAGTATCTAGTGTTCTTTACTGTCAAAATAAAACGATATATAGAATATAACAAGTATCTAGTGCTCTTTACTGTCAAAATAAAACGCTATATATAATATAACAAGTATCTAGTGTTCTTTACTGTTAAAATAAAACGCTATATAGAATATAACAAGTATCTAGTGCTCTTTACTGTCAAAATAAAACGCTATATAGAATATAACAAGTATCTAGTGTTCTTTACTGTCAAAACAATTAAATTATAAAATAAAACCCTGTTATGTCAACCCTGGTCGAAGGCAACATTAGCTAATTTCACGTAATAAAAGTCCATGTATGAATTCTCCCTAATAGTTATTTAATATGTTTGATACTGAGTGATAATTCAAAATGTTATATGACATTTCCCACTGACTCTCAAATTGAGGGATGTGACGGTAAAATTTAAAATAGAAAAAACGCGATTTGCTCAACGTTAATTTTTTTATTCAACTGTTAAGAATAAATGTTTTTGGTGGTTCAATGAACAAATTCACATTTATTCGCGGTTCGTTAACAGCACTAATTTAGGACCAATTTTTGTGTGTGAACTTGAAACGTGGACGTGGAAAAAGACTGAAAAGGGACGAATAAATACTACAGAAATATTTGCACTGAAAATAATACATAGGGAGGAAATGTACGGCAGATTAGGGATGAATGTAAACTTAAGGCAGTTTTGAGTAAGATCAAGAATAGGACTCTAAAATGGTTTGGGCATATAGAATAAATTAATGAAAAAAAAAGCCTATAAAAATGTCCAAATTACAGTACCCGGTGGTAAGTAATACACATCGGGCTTAAGAAAGAGACTGTCGGCCATAATCGGCTAACTTCGGCTTTGTAGAGCGTAACGTTAACGTAAGGTAACATGCCTATCTTCCAAACCGAAGGATATGAGTTTGATTCTCGTTAGAACCCAGATTCTATCCAAAATAATTTCTGGTTTTCACCTTTTCTTTGACTTCTTTCCTTTCTGGTTGGTTGGTTGAGATTGAGACATATAAAAATAAACCCTCATGTCGTGAAACACTACATAAAGTGCTGTTAAAACTCATTGTAGTGTACTGTACTATATTGTATAACACTTTCTTTGTTTACTACCAGGGAACCAGGGAAAAAGCTGTTGAAAAACTCTTAAGACCAAACCAGACTAAAATCCTTCATAAAATACAGTGGGGTACAGCGGGGATCGAATTCACGACCCCCAGGTTGGAAGACAGGGAGCTGACCAACTAGGACACGGAGTGCATGTATACTAGGCAGCTTATAAACGCTATAACAACAATCAATAAAGCTGTCCAGGATCCGTAGGTAATCAAATTCGGAACGACAATACGCTAAGTCAGTCTTAACCATTATGATAGTTACTAAGAAGCAGCACTTAACTATTTTAAGGCTGTGGCTGCAAGACATTTACTTCTACCCCAATAATCGAGCCTTTTGGTTAACAAAAACCGCAGTAAGTAACCCACAGTTCGCCATCACACGTGATGGAAATAAAGGGTCTTTTAAATTGAGCGGTTTTTTATTCTATTTTTTTAAATTCTTGAATAAAACACAATTTGCTTTGATTTCAAAAAACTTTTTATTGGTTATTAAAGTATAATATAATGTATGACATTTAAACACAATGTCTGCCAAATGTCCATCTCTTGTTGCTCTTCAGATGTCCACTCTTTTGTCAAAATTTTCGATGACATTTTGGCATAATTGCGGTTTTAACTCACCAATAACGCGAATAATATCGTCCTTCAGCTCAGTAATTGATTGGGGTTCATTCTTATTGACCTGGCTTTTCACGTAACCCCAGAGAAAATAGTCCAACGGTGTCAGATCACATGATCTTGGTGGCCAATTAACATCACCGTTTCCGGAGATTACAATACATAAAATAATTCAACAATTTGAACGCGTTGTTGTATTGTATACGACTCCATTTTTATAAATGTTGTATCGGACGTGTGCCGTCACCCGTGTGTGTGTGTATGTGCTATGAAAAAGACACCGTGTGTAGATCTGTATTGCTGGACCTTTATGTTATAGTCCGATGATAATTATTGAAATATCCATTTGTTCCTGTATTTTCTACCTGTAATATGCTAATGTTCCTGTGTTTGTTCACGTAAATGTTCATAATTCAAATGTTCCTGTATCTGTAGTTGTAATTGTACATGTCAAATATTCTATATGTTGTATGTAAATTTGTGTTAAATGTGTATGTCTGTTTGACTCCGATCGTACTCGCGACCGTATTGGATTTATGTAACTTGCGAAGCGGTACGATCGGAGTAGGTCCGGATTCGGTCGGCGTAAGCATGGCCCGGACCCCGAGAGTTGTCGTATTTCGCGGACAATGGGCGCTGCTGACGGCCGACTGACCATTAATATACAAGGGACCCAAATTTTGTAAATCACTTCTCACTTGACTTCTCTTCAATCGTCTGACTTCGTTTTATTTCTCCGACCCTTCTCCAAGATCTGAGAGGAATCTCTCCCTGCTCTTCTTCTTCTTCTTCTGCTGAATCTTCGGAACGGAATTCGCGACGTCGATTCTTCGAGCGCGACGCGGCGACCAACGATCTATTTTATTTCTACAGTCTTTGTACCTGTCTGGTACAAAGTGGTCCTTCGAGCCGGATCGGCCGTGTCACCTCAAGAATCATCAGCAGAAGCGAATCTTGATCATAATTCTCAAGATATTATATCTTTGGATATAATCATTTAGATATCATCGTCATCTTCAGAAGCAGAGCGTCGTAATCGCCACCTTCTGAAGTTTGAAGATATTAAATCTTTTGGATATAAGATATAATCATTCAGATATCATCGTCATCTTCAGAAGTGAGGCATCAGCTGCTGTGGACCATCGTCATCAGCCGCTGTGGACTATCGTCATCATCAGCCGCTGTGGACTATCGTCATCATCAGCCGCTGTGGACTATCGTCATCATCAGCCGCTGTGGACTATAGTCATCATCAGCCGCTGTGGACTATCGTCATCATCAGCCGCTGTGGACCGTCACCTTCTGAAGTATACGTCAGCATCACCATCATCTTGAGAAGCGACCAGCGTGGACCATCATCATCATCATGCCGTCTCCTCGTTCTGGCAAAACTCCCGCAATGGAAGTGAGAGACCAGAGCGGCGACTCATCGGACGATGAGTGGGTTGGGTCCTCACAAGCTGAGTCGGAAGACATGATCAGGAGGCTTGAGAGGAAGCTCCGCAACAGAAAGCGGAAAAATGCCGCTTTGACGAGAAAGCTGAAACTGCAAGCTGCGACGGATGACGCCATCCGTGGACCATCGGAGGAACGCGTTCCTGATGCTCTGGCAGCTGATCCCCTGCGGCTCACCGATGATTGGGTGAGCCAGCCACAGGATCCATACGTGCAGATGGCAGCGATGTTTGCGGAGCTCATCCGATCTTCACAGGAAAGGGGAACCCTAACAGCACCAGCCTGTGAAGTGGTTGCACGGATGATCGCGCTGATCACCGCGACTCGCGACCGACATTGCGCGAGTCAAGGGCGGATTGGCGCGAACCAACACAGGACGTGTCCGCGAGATGAGCGGCACGCCGAGAAGCAGCGGATGTGCCAGTATACAGCGGAGCGCAATGCGCGATCCGCGTCGACACATCACGCCATGATGAAGGACGTCCTCGCCAAGCCAAATGAGAGCGAGACGTCCGAGAAAATGGCGGCGCAAAATTGCCCGCCCAGCTCTGCTGCTGTGAAACCTGGACGGGTCGCCCATGGAGGGAGGAACCCGCCCACGGAAGGACAGAGTACCGTGAGGAACTGCGCTGACGGAGCACTGACGTTCTCAATGCCACGAACGGACACAGGATGCCGGGCGCAGGAGACCAAGACGCGGCCTCTGCCTACGAAACATTGCGCAAACCTTTCGTCGGTTTGCGCAACTCAGCGTGACGCAAAGCGAAACAATGCGTGGCCGCGAGACAAGCGGCGCGCCAAGAATCGGCGGATGTGCCAGGATGCGGCGTCGCGTGACCAGAATACGCGACCCGAGCTGACACATCAAGCCGAGAGAAAGGACGCCGTCGCCGATCCACAGGAGAGCGAGGCGTCCGAGAAGGATTGCGCAAATTCTGGAAAGATTTGCGCAAACCAACATTGCGCAAGTCGGCATTGCACAATGCTGGAGGATAACGACGCGTCACCACGAATGGAGCGGCGCGCCGAGATGTGCCAGGATGCGGCGAAGCGCGAGGTCAATGCGCGACCCGGACTGACACATCACGCCGAGAGAGAGGACGCCGTCGCCAAGCCAAAGAAGAGCGAGGCGTCCGAGGTTTGCGCAAATAAAGCAAAGATTTGCGCAACCCGAGATTGCGCAAATACAACAAAGATTTGCGCAAATAGACATTGTGCGACCCGAGATTGCGCAAATCTTGGAATGATTTGCGCAAGTCGGCATTGCACAATGCTGGAGGATAACGACGCGTCGCCGCGAATGGAGCGGCGCGCCGAGATGTGCCAGGATGCGGCGAAGCGCGAGGTCAATGCGCGACCCGGACTGACACATCACGCCGAGAGAGAGGACGCCGTCGCCGAGCCAAAGAAGAGCGAGGCGTCCGAGGTTTGCGCAAATAAAGCAAAGATTTGCGCAACCCGAGATTGCGCAAATACAACAAAGATTTGCGCAAATAGACATTGTGCGACCCGAGATTGCGCAAATCTTGGAATGATTTGCGCAAGTCGGCATTGCACAATGCTGGAGGATAACGACGCGTCGCCGCGAATGGAGCGGCGCGCCGAGATGTGCCAGGATGCGGCGAAGCGCGAGGTCAATGCGCGACCCGGACTGACACATCACGCCGAGAGAGAGGACGCCGTCGCCGAGCCAAAGGAGAGCGAGGCGTCCGAGGTTAGCACAAATCAAGGAAACATTTGCGCAACCCGAGATGGCGCAAATAGACATTGTGCAACCCGAGATTGCGCAAATCTTGGAATGATTGGCGCAAGTCGGCATTGCGCAATGCGGGAATAAAACGACGCGCCGCCGCGAATGGAGCGGCGCGCCGAGATGTGCCAGGATGCGGCGTCGCGTGACGAGGATACGCGACCCGAGCTGACACATCACGCCAAGACGGATGGCGTCGTCGCCATACGGAGGGAAGGCGCGACGTCTGGGGGAGAAATGGCGGCGCGACGATGCCCACCGCGCGGTGTCGTGGTGAAACCGCGCCAGCCAGGACGCCGAGAAAAGAGGTCGCGGCAGAAACCGGACCACGCCCCCTCGACAATGAGAGCGCAAGGGTCACACATTGGTGTCACTTGCGCTACAAACGCGATATTGACACGCGCCACCAGCTGGATGAAACGGTGCGTGTCAAACTGCCGCCGCCCTAGATACCACAGGACCAACGGCGCGCAGACCACGGCTTTGCTTCGAACCGCGGAGCTCAGGTTAATTGGGATTGCGCAAAAGGAAACCTTTCGCGCTGACCTAAGAGCTCTGCGGCGCGGCGAAAGTCTCCTCCCTGGAACGAGACGGAGGGGCGGGACGCCTTGGCTCGACGTCCGAGCGCGAGGAAGACAAGACGACCCACCACTAGACCAGGGATACGCGGAGGCCGAGCGCATCGCATCCAGAGGATGCACGCCTCACCTTCCCCCAGCACAGGACATCGCGCGAGTCAATGACTGACTTGCGCACAAAGCAGACAGATCTGCACACCTGCCAGGAAATTGGCGTACAACATGCACGGCGAAGACAAGGCGACGATCGCGGCTGGCGCCCTTACCGAGAGACGCGTGATTTCGAGGGCGAGACCGGGAGACCACGCCGGGAGGAGATTGGCCGCTGCGATGTGGCGACACACGTCCTTGCCGACCATGAGATGTTACTCCAAAGATGATACTATATGGAGGTAACATCGGGGGGAGTGTATCGGACGTGTGCCGTCACCCGTGTGTGTGTGTATGTGCTATGAAAAAGACACCGTGTGTAGATCTGTATTGCTGGACCTTTATGTTATAGTCCGATGATAATTATTGAAATATCCATTTGTTCCTGTATTTTCTACCTGTAATATGCTAATGTTCCTGTGTTTGTTCACGTAAATGTTCATAATTCAAATGTTCCTGTATCTGTAGTTGTAATTGTACATGTCAAATATTCTATATGTTGTATGTAAATTTGTGTTAAATGTGTATGTCTGTTTGACTCCGATCGTACTCGCGACCGTATTGGATTTATGTAACTTGCGAAGCGGTACGATCGGAGTAGGTCCGGATTCGGTCGGCGTAAGCATGGCCCGGACCCCGAGAGTTGTCGTATTTCGCGGACAATGGGCGCTGCTGACGGCCGACTGACCATTAATATACAAGGGACCCAAATTTTGTAAATCACTTCTCACTTGACTTCTCAATCACTTCTCGTTGAAATACATTCTCAGTAATACCGAATTTACCGTGTTTTTACTTGAGACCCGCTACCCTACATCAAGCTGCCTGAGAGGAATCTCTCCCTGCTCTTCTTCTTCTTCTTCTGCTGAATCTTCGGAACGGAATTCGCGACGTCGATTCTTCGAGCGCGACGCGGCGACCAACGATCTATTTTATTTCTACAGTCTTTGTACCTGTCTGGTACAAATGTCATATATTACACTAGGCAAGTTCGCGACGCCATCTGTGTTTTATCCAAGAATTTAAATAACCGCTAAATTTGAAAAACCCTTTACTAACTCACGTAGACACGCAACAACACTCGTACATATCTAGTGCACGCGGTTTTCTTACGAGAGTTTTTTCTTAAGTTTTTCGTACTTTTAGGAATCGAACTTGAAACTACTGGACCAGCGTCTTACCAATTAGACCACGGAGACCAACAGTTTACTTATTATATCTTAATTATTTTTATTTATAAACACACATACCATTACGACATTTCCCGGTTTGGGTAGGCAGAGAGGATAGAGGGGCAGATTTCTATATCTCGATACACAGATCCTTTGCCTCTTCTAAATCCATGCACCTTCTCATCCAACTCCTGTGATTTCTCTGTCTTTTTTACATTTCTTTCTTTCAAATTATAATTCACTTGATTTTGTATACTTTCCTTAGTGATTATTATTTAATCAACAGAAACCGCCACCCAGTTGAAGAATATTTGATTCAAGGCAAACTATTAAACACACCCTCGAAGTGCCACTCGATAGACTGAGCTCAGCCAACATACGAGTAAGCTCGGTACTGTATAAATATGTACATTTCCGGCATGGAAAAGCACAACGAGACATAGGAACAAATATTTTTTATTTGATTAAAACTACATTCATTATGTTAGAATGAGGGGAAAAGGTACAGTGGCGGACTGGACAGGCTGGCTATCGAGAATTTCCCGGTAGGCCGATGTGCAAATGGACCGAAATATTCAGTATAAACGCAATGAAGGATCACGCAGACAGAATGGTCTGTCAGATTCAGACTGTATCTAAGTGTAAAATATATTAATGGGGTGTGCCGCTTTAGGAAGCAATTGAACGGATGGAGTTCAAAATTGGTATATTTTCGTTGAAGTTCTTTAATGTGATATATCCATTTCGAATCTGTTTCTTAGATACGATATTTTCGAAATTTCAATATTTTGCTTGAATTTTTACCGCAATTCCATACTTTGCTGCTCTAATTTATCGGAATTTCAATATTTTGCTTGAATTTCTACCGAAATTTCATACTTTTCACTCGAAAAACTGCCATTGACGTCCAAGTTTTCGAATAAATGTACAAAATCACGACACAATTATTATTTGTTCTACGTGTTTCCGTGTTTTTCGTCTCGAACCTCTAATTTTTCGAAATTTCAATATTTTGCTTGAATTTCTACCGAAATTTCATACTTTTCACTCGAAAAACTGCCATTGACGTCCAAGTTTTCGAATATATGTACAAAATCACGACACAATTATTATTTGTTCTACGTGTTTCCGTGTTTTTCGTCTCAAACCTCTAATTTTTCGAAATTTTAATATTTTGCTTGAATTTCTACCGAAATTTCATACTTTTTACTCGAAAAACTGCCATTGACGTCCAAGTTTTCGAATATATGTACAAAATCACGACACAATTATTATTTGTTCTACGTGTTTCCGTGTTTTTTGTCTCAAACCTCTAATTTTTCGAAATTTCAATATGTTGCTTGAATTTCTACCGAAATTTCATACTTTTCACTCGAAAAACTGCCATTGACGTCCAAGTTTTCGAATATATGTACAAAATCACGACACAATTATTATTTGCTCTACGTGTTTTCGTGTTTTTATCTCAAACCTCTAATTTTTCGAAATTTCAATATTTTGCTTGAATTTCTACCGAAATTTCATACTTTTCACTCGAAAAACTGCCATTGACGTCCAAGTTTTCGAATATATGTACAAAATCACGACACAATTATTATTTGCTCTACGTGTTTCCGTGTTTTTCGTCTCAAACCTCTAATTTTTCGAAATTTCAATATTTTGCTTGAATTTCGATAGAAATTTCATACTTTTCACTCGAAAAACTGTCATTGACGTCCAAGTTTTCGAATATATGTACAAAATTACAACACAATTATTATTTGTTCTACGTGTTTCCGTGTTTTTCGTCTCAAACCTCTAATTTTTCGAAATTTCAATATTTTGCTTGAATTTCTACCGAAATTTCATACTTTTCACTCGAAAAACTGCCATTGACGTCCAAGTTTTCGAATATATGTACAAAATTACGACACAATTATTATTTGCTCTACGTGTTTCCGTGTTTTTCGTCTCAAACCTCTAATTTTTCGAAATTTCAATATTTTGCTTGAATTTCGATAGAAATTTCATACTTTTCACTCGAAAAACTGTCATTGACGTCCAATATATGTACAAAGTCACGACACAATTATTATTTGTTCTACGTGTTTCCGTGAGCAGTAGAACTTTGAGATCCATTTTATCTTTATCTTATAAATTAATGATTTCGAATGGATCTGAAAGGGCAAAGTATTATGGCAGTTTTTTTTTACCGTTCCTGCTTCTGTAATGTGGAATGATTTGATTCTACCATAAGTATTATAATATAAGTGACAGGTGCAGCTTTAGGAAGCTCTTAAAAGCAGTCCTTTTTGGGAGAATCAAAATTTATGATACTGAACTCCACCTATATAAACACTAAACTCGACATAATACTATAACATATTAGAAGATCCACAAAAATGTCTTTGTAGTTCGTCTGTTCTTGGTAAGTTTTCTATAGTTTTTTTGCCTATTATGTTTTATAAACATATGTCAATGCGGGGAAGTGCCCAATCAAATAACCGCAGTAACCACCTTCCCATCCTTACAACATTAAGAACTATAAGCTCTTGACATGACGACTAAATTAACACGAATATAGCGAGTAGCTCCGATTATAATGAAACTGTCTAAGATTTATTTTCAACCTACGAAAGTACGATCATACCAGAAGTATAACTTCATACCAGAAAATAACTTCATACCAGAAGGTATTGAACTGGTTGAATGTTAGAAATAGACGCCACATACTATCTCTATTGTATAATATCCTTAACTGTCCCGCCGCACCTTCTTATCTCGCCGAAAATTTTCAGCGTCTTTCCAATCATGGATTAGCGCTACGCTCAAACAGAGATTGTTTATTGGCCTTTCCAGTTCACCGCTCCTCTTTCTTTACGTCGTCCTTTACTGTCCATGCAGTGAGACTCTGAAATCAGTTACAAACCAATATAAGACTCGCTCCGTCCTTGGCATGCTTTAAGAAGCGACTGAAAAAACTCTTAATTTCTAGCCAGTAAAATAACGTGTTTCATTCCTGATTTCTCTTTTCCTTTCCTCTCCACCATCCTTTCCTTTCCTTTTGATTGATAATATCTCACTTTATATGAAAAATAATGTTCGGGTGATTGTCCGTCTTTGTGGGGTTCGTGAGCATGTTCTCGCGTATATGTTTATGGATTTCGTGGGGATGGATAGTCATTTGAATGATTTATGCAACCACGTAACTTGCTTCATTTTATTTTGTCTGGTTGGTTTGAAGAAATTGCCACCTGGCAATAAACGCGCTAGATTGTATTGCAATAAAAGTGTTAAATAAATAAACTGGGCTAGAAAAAAGGGAAAAACTACACAGCGTAGTGATTTTATGTAACATACTAGAAGAATTTAATTGACATTGGTTGGCCAATAAGTATGTTTTTAAAGCTTATAAATATTTGTAAACCATTTTATCTACTCAGATATCCTCCAAAATATGTTTTTCTAAGTTTACGTATTATATATCCTGAACCGATCAAAAAAATCCTTAACTCAATTGTGTCGTTCATGATAATGTCTTACTAAAAAAATAACAACATTTTTTTAAATAATTCTCTAATGTGAATAAATGGGAAAAGTGGCAACCCTTATTAAACATCAAAAACGGGGAGGTCTCTTCGTATTGTTCGGGCGTATTTTAATTGCTAGTCCACCGCTGAAGAGGCTGAGCTAGATATAAATGTATATCATTATGCATCAAATTCTTCTCAACCTATCCTTGCAATTACTTACGCTTACTAATCAATAGGTAAAAATGGGGAAACCTCCGTTCTCTATGCTTTATGTTAGTAAATTAAGCTCAAATTTATAGGACAGGTCAAATCGTTGTCATCTTGTTATGCGCAGTCACTGAGATTCTTGTTCCTGAACTAAACTATAATCTCATTGCATTAACTAGAAAGTGATGAGATAAATATTTCGAGTAACAAAAGGAGTAAAACAAGGATATGTTATATCATAACCTCATTAGGTATACTCAAATTTGATGAGATAAATGGTTTCGAAAAATAGGGGGTGAAATAAATGGTTTCGAAACAAAGGGAGTGAAACAATTTTTTTTGTATCGTTATCTCATTATACTAGATAAGTCCAGAAAGTAAGTGTACTGAATTTTTGTAGGTTACAATTTTTTTTATTTAAACAAAAAAATTACGTGGTTACCGTACTACATATGTAAGCTATTTTTCGACATAGTCGCCATTCCTCTCAATGCAGGTGGTGAAGCGGGGTATCAACTTTTTGATGCCTTCCTCGAAGTAGTTTCCCGCCAACCCCTCCGTCCACTTCTCCACCTCCTCCTTTACCTCCTGGTCGGTTGAAAACCTTTTTCCACCCATGTGCAGCTTCAGGGAGGTAAAGAGATAGTAATCTGAAGGTGCTAGGTCAGGGGAATGCGCGGGATGGTTCAGGACATCCCATTTTAACGAGGCGAGCAGTTCCTTCGTGGCGTTGGCCGTGTGTGGTCTAGCATTGTCGTGCAGTAGGCAGACTCCTTTTGTCAGCATGCCTCTCATCTTGTTCTGAATCGCCCTCCGCAATTTTTTTAGGGTCTCACAGTATCTTGCAGAGTTGATGGTCTCCCCTTGAGGCATATATTCAATTAAAATTATGCCTGGACAGTCCCAAAACAATTTCGTCAATTTCGTCAGTCACAATTGAAGGTCTTCCGCTCCTCTGATCAACATGCACAGACGTACGATCGTTTTTAAACTCGTGACACCATTTGTACACACTCGTACGATTCATAGCTTTATCACCATATGCAGTTTTAATTTCATTATAAACCTCAACCGGAGGTTTTCTCTTCCAAATGAGATAACGGATGACGCCGCGTATTTCGCACTTGGCGGGAGATTGGATTTACATTTTTCACGAAACGTGTTGTCGCGTCGACACTTTTCAACGTACTGACCTCGAACCGGTCTCGTTGTAGAGGGGAAGGGTCAGGCTACACGGAAGTGTAGCCAACGTGTCGAAAATAAAATCTATCCGGTCGTGAGAGCACTTACTTTCTGGATCTTCTTCTTGATGTGCCCTGTCAGGTCCCCCCGACGTTGGCAATCACTCTGGCGAAGGCTTGTCTGTCTTGCGCGATCCGGAACAGCTCTTCCACACGTCTCATTCCGGTCCAGTCTCTTATATTTCGCAGCCAAGACGTCTGCCTTCCTCTCCATAGTGATATCCTGGGAATGATAATCAGGGTGGTTTCCCGTTGCCTTCCCTGATAGGTGTTTCTGTAGGGGTCACCCTCCCTTAGCCGGGGGGGTCCGGTTTTATGGCGCCGGACACTCGCACATTCATCCTCTCCTATCTGCTATGGCACTGATGGTAATATGCCAGTGACCACATTGCCCAGGGCTCGCGGGGCTTAAGAGGCCACTCGTGGACGCTAGGAGTAGGACTATTGGTAGTGTTGCTGATGGAATGCAACTATGGCGTTACGCGGTATTTTATAGGCACACATTTTCCGGCAAAACATGCACCACCGCGACCCTACCAAACTTTGAGCCCCTATCAAACTTTCTGGATACGCCTCGTATTTACTCAAAAGTAATGAGATAAATTAAATAAAACGGGAGTAAAATGAGGATTAGTTGTATCACAATTTTATTATATGCACTCGGAATTGATGGTTTAAAATAACAAATACAGTTGAAAAAGATACATTGTGTCAATATCTGTATACTCGAAAGTGATGACATAAATGGTTTCGAGTAACAAAGGGAGTAAAATAAGTTTTCTATTATCGTTATCTCGTTAGATTTACTCGATAGTAATGGTATAAATTATTCGAGTAAAAAAGGAAGTAAAATTAGGTTATGGTGTATCATGGTATCATTATATGCACTCGGAATAAATGCAATTTACGATTTAGAATAACAAATAAATTAGAAAAGGACATGTTGTATCACTATCTCATTACATATACTCAAATGTGATTAAATAAATGGTTTCGAGAAACAAAGGGAGTAAATCAAGGATATATTCTTTAACTTTTCTTTCCCTAATCGTTTAATTCCGTATTCTGTCATAAATTATCTCCCCATGTATTATTCTAAGTGCACGCAATTTTAACGTCATTTGATTAGCTCTTTTCAGTATTTTTTTTCCATGTCCACGTTTCACTCCCATAAATCAAAGTTAATACTAAAATTATGCTGTGGACTATCATCTGAGTAGATTTTGATACTATCTTGTTCAAATATTTATGTAAAAGATCCTCGTTTCCCAACTGAATGTGAATTTTAGGCAGATGTATTGAGTAAAATAAAGAAAGGTACTCTTATGTTGTTTGGACACGTGGAACGAATGTGTGAAGAAAGACTTATAAAACACAGTGCAAATATCAGTGGAAAGCGTGATACATGAACATTGAGGAAATTATGGTTGGATCAAGTGAATAATATTTTAAAAGAAGGAAGTGTAAGAAATAACAGAAATCATTGGAGCTGTATGAGAAAGTATACGAGTATATACTCGTACGTATATGCGAAAGATTGGTAAAATATATGTGTCGACTTTAAAGTCTGGCGCTCTGTCCTCTCCACCTACCCTAGCAGGGAGTTATCGTTGTAATGGTTTGTTTGTACGTATTTTTCTTCCTTTAGAAAAAATATTTTAAGAGTATTTAAAAGTTCCCGTAAAATCTTTCAAATACTTTATTTTCATATTTAAAAAAAAATGATAAAAAAATGTTAATAGAAATATCAAACGTGATGTAGAAATAGGATTTTAATAAGGCTTTAAAAGAAAATATTTATATTGTGCTTTGATTTTTTTTTGTTGATTTATTTCAAGAAAAGTTATAATATTCCTGAAATTTTAGTTGGATATTTACATGAAATATCCTCCAACTTTGTATAATATTAAGACTTGTAGTTTTTTAAAGGCTTTCTTTTTTTTATTGAAACAACCTTCAAGATTTTTATCAGAAATATCTAGAAGAGAATTTCAAAAATTCTTTCAAATTTGTTTTTTTTTTTTTTCAAAATAGAAATACTAAAATTTTTTTTTATGAATTAGGAGAATTTAATGACATACCGAGGTCTAGTTGCTAAAACACCTATCTTCCAAACCGATGTAGGGACTACGGTCGTCCCTGAATATTGTCAACACACACGGTCAACGACTGACGAAACGACCTTCGGACATGTCCAAAGGTCGCATACCAGAACATTGATATTGTTTACCCGCAAATACTATTTACGATACATTCCACAGTAGAAAGAGAACGCATCGCGTTGTCTCGCCGTTTTCGCCAACAAATTATCTACCCACAATATTATTCGTGACGTCTGCAATATTTCGATCGACCACCTCGGCACGCACAGAGAGAGATAAAAATATATTGCGGGCGCACTCACGCGCCCCGTTCTGAAATGTATATATACCTACTTACCGATAAATAAAGCATCACTTATCATTAATCATTTGACCATTCATCACTGTTTTTTATTCATTGATTATTCACTCTCACTTTCCGCATTGCTAATCGACGTATTTTATTTAAATACCAAACAATCAAAATCATCAGCACGTCCAACAAGGACATCCGCTAAACCGAGTTTGAATCGCATTGGTACTCAGATATTTTAAAAAGAGTTTTCCTGTCGGGGTAGGCTAAGAAGACAGATTGCCAGGTTTCTTTTCAAAGAAATGAAAAAAAGTCCAAATCCAGGATTTGGACTTTTTTTCATTTCTTTCTTTCAAAATATCATGCGCTTTATTCAATTATATTTTTCTTCGTCTCACTCTACCACGTTTTCCACTCACATTAGCAGTTTGTCTTTTTTTTTTCATTCATTCGTCTCATGTGCCCAAACCATCTCTAATCTCAATGCGCTTGACTTCATCTTATCAAAACATCACTCTTTCGTTTATATTTATCTCTAATCATTTTATTCCGTATTCTGTCATACATTGTCACTCCATGTATTCTTCTAAATTCACGCATTTCTCAGCATTTATTCGTCTCTTTTCAATTTTTCTCGACCAAGAAACATCACAGAGGATCTAGGCTTTTAAGATGTGAATCTAGAGACGTATCCTTACATGGATGGTCCCGAATCGATCCGATAGGACGGGGTATTATGATAAAGCTTTTGCCGTTGCTGATCCTAGAACGTGGAATGGTCTACCTCTCAGTGTTCGATATATAGGTGGCGTATGCAGCTTTAGGAAGCACTTGAGGACAACTCGTTTTTGGAGGTCTTATCGATTTTACACATACACGTATACACTACATTCAATATAAAGCCGAATTTCTTACTATCACATATCGGAAGATCTACAAAGGTTTATTTTTAGTTTATCTTCCCTTTGTAATTTTTATGCTTTTTTCTTACCATATATCATATGTTACATATGTTCATCGGTACATACCTTATCTAGTGGCCGCAGCCACTACCTTTCTATCCTGACATTCAACTTATGTAGATTTATTTTGTTTTATTTTTAATCTCTCAATAATAGTGAGTTTGACTCCCGAGTTAGAGTGCTCTTTTAACGGTGCTATGTAAATTGTTATTTTACTATTATTATCATTATAGTTATATAAATTATGATTATTTTATTATTACATTAAATGTAACTAGCTATCAAACAGTGGAGCCTGCATTTGATTGACAATTCCATCTTAATCACTCTTTTTATATAAAACCACAGTTTTCAAAGTTATATGTAGCTAAATTGAGTTATAATATTGAGCTCTTATTTGCACCAGTTTAAGTCCATTGGTGTCATGTATTATACTTAATATTATACTATATTATACTTATAATGTCATGTATTATACTATATTATACTTAATTTATTTAAAAGATCAGTTGCTGGATAAGAAAAAATAGATAGGGAGGGACCGTTGAACATGCTTATAATGTAAAGGGACCAACAAATTAATAACCCATTATACGGGTGAAGGAATCCAAGGTAGAATGATATCGGTGTTATTTGACATCAAATGGAATAACATGGTTTTAATTGTATAAATAATTTCTTTATAGAAGTTACTCAAACAGTTTCCTGAAATAAAATTAGGAACACTTACAGGGAATCAGAAAAGATAACAATTATTAAGAATTTATAAAACTTGTCGAATTCATTAACATTAATTCTGCTGTAAATACTGAAGAATGAGGAACTTTAAAAATCCTTTTTTGTATCATATATTTCTAGAAAATAAACCGCTGCTTCAAAAGAACCAGCTTTGGGTACATCTGCATAAAAACTCGTTTTGGGTGCATCTGTGTAAATACTCGTTTTGGGTCCATCTGTGTAAATACTCCTTTTTGGGTCCATCTTCGTAAATACTCCTTTTTGGGTCCATCTTCGTAAATACTCCTTTTTGGGTCCACCTGCGTAAAAACTCGTATACAAAATCCCAGAAAAGTCTTTATTTAAAATACTGATACAAAATTATTGGCAACAGCAGGTGGAAAATGTGTGGGAATTTTAATCACACATATCATACAATACGATGTCAAGAAAAATAAACACTTTTTTACCATTATAAATAAATATAGGTTTATTGATAACAACATAGTATGTACATAATACATTTAAATATACTTCAAGAACACATAAATTGCAGAGAATACATTAAAGACAGAAGCTATCAAAAGGTCTGGGCTCATCTAATACATCCCCCCGGCCAAGATGCACCCCACCAATATAGGGCGAGCCCAGCCATGGGGACATCAGATGTTTTTCAGCCCACACCCTTGCACATGTACAATAAGAAGTAGAGAAAAAAAAACACAGAAAATAAATAGATGACAGATAAATACATTCAAGAGAGAAGACATTAAAAGGTCCACATTCGTTAGATAAAATATTAATTAAAACAATTTCAAACTTTATGTGAATTTGTCAACTAAATTTATCTAAATTCTAAAGCTGTAAATTTATCTTCAACAAAATGTAAAGCTATCAAGCAGTCTCTTTAACAAACTCAACTTTAATCACACGAAGAAGAATTTGATATGCTTTGTTTAAAGTAATAGAAATTTCCACGAAACTTTAACGTCGAGCAAATTAACGATTTGGCCAAAATTTGGTTACATACTCATACTATATACGTGTTGGAAACTTTGACACGTGACACAGATTTAAAAATCTGTTTTAAAATTTCAGTTGAAATATATTTTCATATTCAGGAAATGTATTTAACATTGTTAGATATAGTATGTTGAAATATTTACTTGAACAGTCTTATGGAAACATAAATGATTTATAACTAAATTATCGAACGGCGTGTAGTGATATGAAACAAATGAATGGGGCACTAAAACCGTGTATAGTATACTCGAACCAAACAGCATCAAAATATGCCACGATGATAGTCGACAACAGTATTTTGGTAGGAACTTTGGGCGTGAAACGTGAGCATGGAAAAATAGTGATGGGAGCCAAATAAATGTAGTAGAAATGCGAAGTTGTATCCATTGAGAAGAATATATTGGGAGGCAATGTATGACAGAATGAAGAATAAAGTGTAAGGGATGAATGTGAGTTTAAGACTGATATGTTGAGGCAAAGGGGAGCACTCTGAATTTTTTTGGGCATGTGAAACAAATTAATGAAGAAAGACAATACAAATATAATTTATTCAAATATGATAAGAAATCATGTGAAAGGAAGACCTAATGAAGAATTGTTGGATCAAGTGAGTTATATTTCGAAAGAAGAAAACGTAGAAAGTCATATAAATTGTAAGCTGTATGAGAAAGCATATGGATAAAGAAGAGACAGTGTATGTGTGTCGAGATATAGTGGAAATATAGTGGTCCATATTCTCTACCTACCACGATAGTGAAAGGCGTGATTTTATAGTATTCGCATCATACATAAATATAGCAATGACGAGAGACTTAACTATACTTGAGAAAATGTAACATGGTCCCTGTGACCGTTCACAAATTTGCCCCATTACAACCTTGTAACGACGTTCAGTAATTTTAATTATTTTATCAACTTTAATATAAGCCTCGATTCTAATAAATAGCAAGTTATTTAGGTAAATACATTACATAAAACTAACAATAATGACAAATTAATACTATACATCTTGTTACAAATTAACGAAAATGTGGCAGTTTGTTAAAATCAAATAATATTTAGTGATGTTTGTCAAAAGTCACTACGTTAGTCTGCATTGGCTAGGGATGGGGTATACGATAATTGGATTTTCCATTTTTTTTTATACTTGAAATAAAATTTTCGTAATTAGTATTAATGTTTTAACATAAATCAACCCCATAGCTCCCGGGCTGAAAGACAGACGTCTTACCACTAAGGCCACGGCGATCATTTATTTTTTAATATTTATACTTTTTATATTAATTAATTTTCTTCATTCACAAGCACTCGGCATTTTTATTTAGACGTTTTAAAAATTTATCGATTAATATCGACCGCATATTTTACAAATAAACAAGCTTAAATCATTTCCAACTAAATCTGCAGTTATGAATATTCCAGTTAAATAACCCAATTATACTTATACATAATCACAAGATGCTCGTTAAAATTAGAAGCAATCGACAATTTCCACTAATAGGATATGGAAGCAGGAAGATGCGATTTGTAGAAGTACAAATAGGAAGGAGACGAACGTGATGAAGTTGTTTGTTTGCACTGATCTGTTCTGAAAACAGTGTGACGCACAGTTTTCGGATTGACCAATCTAAAGGGACAAAATCCTAAAAATGAAAATCAATACTTCACATAAAAAATGCCGTTTTAGT
This sequence comes from Odontocerum albicorne, assembly GCA_949825065.1. Taxonomy (NCBI): domain Eukaryota; kingdom Metazoa; phylum Arthropoda; class Insecta; order Trichoptera; family Odontoceridae; genus Odontocerum; species Odontocerum albicorne. The sequence continues at coordinate 37,525,158 of OX463847.1, read as the reverse complement.
ATGTCAAACAAACCTATTGATAAGATGCAATTGCCAGATTTTTCAAGAAACCCTTATTTTATTTTTTATGACGGAACAAAGTGACGCTTTGTGTTGCAGGTATAAAATATTTATATTTGTACATTTCTGACTTCCGAAGTTTGTGCATGTTAACAATGTTTTAAAAAAATTTTGAAAATAATTTTCGTGATGATATCGTGTTTTACAGGTATTTATTCATTTATTTATGTCATAATTATATTAATTTATTTATACTATAGATTATTTTTATAACAATAACAAATTCATGAAATTTCATCCTATGCATTTTATTGAGTTCAAAGTTTAATAAGATGTAAGGTTATGTGCAATATGTCGCAGGGCTATGAAACTAAGTTTAAAAAATAGTCTTATATATTCTTTAAATAAAAAGTATCACAATTTACCGCGATTTTTTGCGATTTCTTAAATATATATATTTTTTTGTTATAGGGACCAGACTTACGAGAATTAGTATTTTTGAAGTATGGCGTTCTAACCCTTCGAAACACCGCATTCAGCGTGTTTATGATTTTCTAAAAAGGTTTTACAATATTCAAGGTGATAAAGAAGCAGAAGCTATAAGATTAAAAGTTTTTGTAAAAACAGAATGTGAGAAAATTCGTCAAAAATGGGTACAAAAACAAAGACGTTTGAATTTGTTTTTAAAACTACCAACTTTGGTTTTTTTTAGATTTAGATTTTTCTTCTCCAATGCAGACAATTAATAAGGCAGGCCATGCAGCTAAAATATTTCGAGAATGTTCATCCGAATCAAAAAGGAGAAAAGAAACGTTGACTGCATCACCAAGAAGAGCAACGAGTTATAAAAAGACAAAGAAACCAATTTTAACAACTCCAATACAAAATTCTTATTCCCCAGAAGAAGCTTTAGCATTGTTCAATGCAAAAAAAATTACGGTAATGTATATAGTATAAAAAAATCCAACAGGAATCTTCTGAAAGAGGTTTCAATTTTTATCAATCATATGATCGGGTTTTAGAAGAGAAAAAACAATTGTTATCCAGAAGTAGAGAGCATAATTCTAACAGATATTTTGAACAGCAAAATTTGAAAAATACGCTAAGGAAACAAAAATGTTATACATATCATTATACTCGTGATACAATATGCCTGCAGCCTTGCACAAAATGTCGACGCACGGGGCTGAGATCATCGATTCTTCTTTGATTCCTATTGGGCAAATGTCTGAAGAGGCCTCAGAGGCCATAAATAAAGAAATTAGAAAAATTAGGCAACATCACATTTTAAAAACTTCGCGTGTTAGGACTAATTACGATTTATTTAAATATTTATTAGCTTCTTCTGATCCGTATATAAGTCTTATTAGAAAATTACCCAAAAAAGTTAAACATGTGTGTGAAAGCGATTTTCCAATGCTATTAAAAAAAAGTTTTTTTTTTTTCAAAGTTATAAGTATTATGTTTTTAACGTTTCTAAATTTGTCTTATTCTCAATGTATTTTGGTGTATTTGATAAATTAAAAACCTATTATTAAATTAAAAACCATTTGTTCATATTTTCTAAGCCTCTAGTTATTAAAATCTAACATAAAAATGTCAAATAACTTGAAAAATAATTTTGTCCCTCTAGATTGGTCAATCCGAATACTGTGCGGCGTACGGGTCTTATAAAGCTCGACCAATGCGTCATACAACCAATGTCTACATCTGTGAAGACAAGAAACTTCTTTAATCTCAATTAAAATTACCTTGTTACAAAATTCATGTAAGTCTGCTGCATTTACATATGCAATGAATGTGTTGCACGTAGACTGTCTTTTCTAGGGAGGTCCACATGTAATCATTCCATCATTCATGTTTGATTATTATGCATTAAGTATGGTATTACAAAAAAATGTTGAGGAATATTTTATAACAAGACACGGTGTTTTATCGACCATCAAAGATAGTTTGAATAGTAATACTCAAATTAAAACGAGTGCGAATAATTTAAAATCAACTTTTCATAAAAAGTATAAACATTAACATGAATCATATACCAAACATATCACAAAACAGAACTTACATGCATACTACCTTCCAAACATATATTACAAACATGAGGCAAGCCAAGGCTCAGGTGGTCTAAGTTTCTAGCATACAAAAATATAAAAATTGGTTTGGAAAAAATACATATAATTAATCTACTCCAATACAGATTTAAAAAACGTACATTACAATTTCAACACATTTTCAGAGGTCTTGGAAAATTTAAGAAAGAAAAAAGTCAACGCTAAGAAAATTGATAGAACAACAAAAGATCAGTTTTGAATATTTATATTTTTTTTTTTTATGAATTTGGATATTTGATTAAACGCTCGTTATTCATAAACAAATACTTACAATAAAGTGTACATTAAACAATATTTATAATCACTGTGATAACATTCATGGTAGTATCTAAATAAATTAATATAAATATTGATTATGGAGAGTTAAAATAATATTTTATAGCTTGCGATCTACGCAAGTACAACATTTCACAAAACTTTTAAGTATAGGGGAATAGTTTTTTCTTTATATTTCCGCGATTTTACTGACTAAATGCATTATTTCTATGTTAACTTTAGGATAACAATATCTTGCTGCTTTGTGTCGCTAAAATTTTAAACGTAATGGCTCTGCAAAATTTCCGGTATTTACATTGTATAGTGTTTGAATGAACTACCCCTGAGACACTAATACGAGATTACGTATAAATATGCTTAGTACATAATATGCGTAAAAGTAAAAATGCAAAAAAAAAATCTAAATTTAAATTCACTTGATTTAAAGGGTAGTAAACATTAAACACAATTTACAGCAACGTTACACAGATTCCCTTTTTGAATACCAAAAATCACACTTGGCACTCCTTTCTTTCAGAACACCTTGTTTGTGTGATTTTTTCTACTCTTAATTTGTTCAAATATTCAATATTTGAAAAAATATTCAACACGTGAAATTTATATTTGTGACTTTTTGACCATAACGCCCTTGTAGCATTTTTTTTACTAAAATTGAAATGTTAATGATACGATGCAAAAATATATATTTTCTGTGATCTTCGAAAATTGCATAAATACAATCATATAAGATCAATTAACATGAAAATAATATTTTTCAGGACATTGGTGGCTAACGAACTTTCAAGAGTTATCAGATGTGTACCATCCCTAATCACGTTCAAGAAATAATTTAAAAAGGTAACATTGTTCACAATACCATTTCATCCCAATTTTTATTTTTTTTATCCTTAAACGTATTCCTTTCCTCTACTCCTACAATTATTGTTTGGAGATAAGTTTTTTTACTTACATTTAAATAAATATATTTTTCGAAAAATTTACATGGTTAAAAATGTACATATCCAATATAAGCTGCTTGATTGAAACAAATCACTGAAAAGCAATAAAACCGTCAAATTTTTTTCAAAACAGGCTTAGCCCAATTACTTTAAAAAATACAAGACATTAAAAAAAGAATAAAAATTATATGGAATTTTTTTTTAAATTATATAACATAAAAAATAATGCATACGCATACATACGAGTATATACACACAAACATATGATACACATATATTCACAGTCACTTAACCCTACAGTGCGCAATAATGCACATATGAATCAACCAAAGTTTTTCTAAATATTTTTCTGCTGAGTGGTATAAACAACGACTCATGCGCTGTTACAAATGTGATACAATTATCTCCATGCTTTAAAACCACATAGGTTTAAAAGAAAACTGTTTTACCGGTCAATTTGGCAGTTGAAGTTCGACTTGTTGCGCGTAGATGACTTTTGTGATTTGTCCCAGTTTGAAATCAAATTAATTTATTATTGGTGATTAAGGTAATCTTATTTTTTTTCTTTTATTCTTTAGTACATTTGTGTAAAATAAGTTAAGTTAAATATATCATTTCAATTATATCATATAATTAACTTACAAATGCGCAGTGATTCATATATGAACCTTACTCTTTTTTTTAATATAAATATATAAAAACAAAAAAAAAAGTTTTATTGTATTTTTCATGATCCATTACATATTTAATGCATAAATATATTTTTATTTTTGAAGTAAAAAAAATCACGCATTGTAGGGTTAAGTATGTTGATGAGTGCTTTCTAACGCGCTCAATCTAAGAAGAAAATTTACTTTGGCTTTTGGTAATGTGATATGAAATATGTCAATATCCGAAGCAGTCCCGTTCAGAAAAGTTAAGGCCCTTTTACAACTCCTCGAACGAGTTTGACAACGTATACCAAGAGACGCAGATCTCTTCTTACGCTCAAGGAGTTATACCCGAGCATGCCCAGCAGAAACCGAGTAGGATAAAGCCATGGATAGACACCGAACTCACTCACATAGAGGTATCGTAGATATTTCTTTTGTACTTTCTCCACCATGAGCGAGTTCTGCGCCCCCACCGGGCTCCAAATGCAAGCATTGCTTTCTAGTTTGCTACGGATCAATGAATTGCACCGTGCATAACCATGTACAAAAAAATGATGTATAATTTTTCTCAATTGCGTTTTTTTTTCTGTTACCTTGATCCTATATGATAGACGTTTTTGTTCTTTCATAAAATTAATAAAATTGTTTTTTTTTTTAATTAATTTAAATATTACTATCGCAAATCGTAATCTCATGTTCACACGCTCAGATCTTAACTACCCTCAATAGCATAAGGCTACTCCGGGCCAACCTCAGTGCCGCGTTGTGTTTCGACGAGCGAACATCCCTACCGCCACAATTTCTCCCTTAACCGTCGTAAATGAAGGCAAGTTTCACTTATATTATTTTTCGGTGTGAAACTTTTCAACGCTTATTACTTAACTTTTACTTTGTGACTCGTAGTTGTAATTTTTTTTATTTTTAACTTTTGTGTACTTTACCGTTTTACCGATTTAATTGAATTTTCAACGTAAAATTTATGCAACGAGTTTTAACATAAATATAAAATTTTATTTCTTATTTTTATTACATTATGGTATTAGTTTATACGAGGGTAATTTTCATTAAAAAGAAGCTTAACTGAATTTTTTTATTGGTTTTTAAGTTCTTTAATATGAGTTTTGAGATATTAAAATATGTTTTAGTAAAATTAAAAACAGTTGGATATGTTCGAAGATTTTCAATGATTATTTTACAATTGTCAAGTTGTTTTTCGGAGCTTTTGTTGTGTTGATTTGCATTAATGGCGGCTTACGTTTAGAAGACGCTGCAGTCTTCATCTTGAAGGCGACCTCCATTTAAGTCAACTTAATAGGCTAATTACTCTGAAAAACGTTTTAAACTAAAAAACAGTTTGTTTTAACCTTACACCATGGTACGAAATTAAAATTTGACTGCTGAAAAAAAAATCATTAGTAAATCTAATGATTTTCTATAATAATTTGAAACATTTAACGAAAATAAAATGACGAACTCTGTGGCCTAGTTGATAAGATGTCTGTCTTATAAACAGGAAGTTACGGGTTTATTGCTGTTGGTACCCTATTTTATTTAAAAGGGTTACTGCCTGGTTTTCACTTAAGGTCACTTAAACATATTTCTGATTGGTTGGAAAACATTACCACATGGTAAAAAAAGTCCACTAGGTTATACTGTACACAACGAAAGTGTTATTAAAAGTGTATATCTCACTGTATAAAACAAAGGTTGTGGCTTTTGAAAAAACAGTTAAATTATGTCATTAAAATTGCAACATGTTGTGGTATATCAATTTGCTAATGTTTTCAGAAACCCTCGTCTATTAATTATGCATTATCATGACCAAGAAGGTTTATCGAAGAAATAACAATTTAATATAAGCTGCTGGACACATGAAAATCATTTGAAATATCCAAATTATTATTTTTTAGGCTACCTTCTGTTATTTACGTATTTTGTATTGTATTACACTTTTGTTATATACAGTACAAACTGACGAGCTAATTGCCACGTGGTAATATATTCAAACCAACCTGAAAGATGTTGAAAAGTCTTAAGTGAAAACCAGACTGGAATCCTTTTTAAAAAATCTGGGATTCAACGAGAATCGAACCCCCGCAACCTCCGGGCTGGGAGACATGCGTCTTACCAACTAGGCCACGGAGGTCGTTATTTAATCCACGGTCGATGCAAACCTTATAAATATGATGTTATTTATGTAATTCAATAAAGCAATAAAATTGAAGTATATGAATTGTAAGGAATATTGCATCTTGTCTAACGGATTGAAATCGTTTTAACTTTGACAGATTTTTTTCTTTGAAAAATGTTTTTTTTTATTGTAGTCTTTTCTTATCCGCGAGGGATAGATTCGAAGCCTTTCGCAGATAACAAAATCCGCAGATAGCAGCGAGTCTATACTAGACTGTTTTCTGTAAATACACTAGACGATCTTGTATTTGTTTTCCCTGTTTTTTATGTACCTGTACTGTTAGATTTCTTATGTTTGTGAATGTAGATTATGTTATGCATTTTCTTCCATAACAGGTCGGTCTCGTTGCAATTAGTATGCCTTGTGCAGTAAATGAGCCAACAGCTTCCTGATCTGCAAAGGTATCCAGTAATTTTAATGCTGTTCAGACCCTAAGTATATCTAAACGTATAAAACCATCCCTTACTTGCAGTAAATGACTTCTTTTTGGCATTGATTTGAAGGAAATTCTATTCAAAGTCTTGATAGACTGAATGCTTTCATTTACATAAAACTACTGCATAGATACATATCATACAAGTATTTTCTGTTCATATCTTCAACACAATGTTTTTTCTCGCACCATTTCTATAACTTTGTATGAGTTTCATTCTCTTTTTGAGTTTTTCGCACATAGAAAATTCGTTCTCTTCATACGAGTACATTCTAACAACGGGAGCAATTTTTTCCTTCATTTTCGCACTAAGTCAATATTTTTTAGCTTTTAGCTTATTTCAAGTACTTAACGAGGGTTTTTTACAGTTTCTAAGTCACAAGCATTATAAGTCTTGCGTTTAAGAGACATGATTTCAGTAACTAAGGGTTATTACAGTAAATAAAAAGATGAAGCGCGACTGATCGTGTGGGTGACTGAGATGAATCTTAGGGTTTTGGTAACCCAACCATTGGGGAAACTGATTCGGTGGGAGATTTAAAAATCGCAAGTGGTCAACCATGGCTACAGATCTCCTGGATAATGAGGGGCTACTGTACTTATAAAATATTTTCCTCCTGTGATACAAGAGAAAATTATACATATATGCATATCATCACGCCGTGTCTTCTGCAAGATGGGCAGAGTTAGCTGATTTCCAAACTTCTCTACCCTGACATTTTTTCTCTAAACTTCTCTACTAAAACATTTTCGACCAAGCCAACTTTTGTCTCCTCCGCATTCACACGTCTCGTCATGCACAATTAAACATAAATTATGTAATGTATTATTCTGTTTAAGAATTGTGAAATATATATTAAACATCATTCACTAATTTTATTTAACTTTTCAATGAATACCTGGATAGTAATGAAGATGGAACCGTCCATCCTGTCTTAGCTCATGACTGAGTACCGTGACTCCCATGATAGCCTCTGACGACTCCTATCCATCCATCCCTGCACTCCGCGGCTCAAAGGGTAGTTGTTAAGGGTAGCCCAGTTGTATGTCTCACTTGGTCAGTTCAACGCATTGGGATTCATCATCTTGTGCGTCGTCCTTCCACGCATCCAGTAACTACAAACCTCGCCAAACTGTCTTCTTGGCCACGAGCAATGTGTCCAAAGAATCGAAAGGCTTGTCGAAGGCATATTATCTTCAAAATGACGTTTAAAAACCGCTCAAGCAGTTTGGGTAAATAATGCCTAAAATGCGCTCAACTAACCTTTCATAATAATACAATTCAACGCGTTTGTAATTAAGATATCGATCCGAGAAATATGAAACTACTTTCCAGAAAGCGTAATATTTACATGAGGAAAAATATTTCAGAATGGCGCCGCCTAGCAGTATGAGAAGAATCCTGGCTGATATTCTTCCTTACAAATAAGTTAACTAGAAGCAGACCCTTTTTGTGTAATAGGAGAAATCCATACAAAGTGGATGAAAAAAAACTTACTGTATACACGAATATTCAAAGTCACTCATTGAAGAAATCTTTCATTGTTACTGTTGTTTTCACTCTCAAAATTATTTACTGTTTCAATTGTCAATATTAATGGTATAAAGCATCCTTCCTCAACCTATAGGTTGCGACTCCTAGAGAGGGTTGTGAAAATAATAATAACCTACATGTAGTACACAAGGAAAATAACGTATTTTCCGAAAACAAATTTACTATAAAAAAACATTTGTTCCAAAAATGACAGACCAAATCATTGTTTTACAATATGGAAGCTTTTGCAGGAGGGTCGCGAAGTCTTAATTTTATTGTATCCTCTTTCGGAAATTTGCAAGGCAAAAAGGTTAAGAAACAAAGGAATAAAGTATGTATTTTATTAAGCTGCTTGGTGATTCTTTTCCAACCCTCTAGTTCCAAACTGCGTTAAAGTGAATCCGTGCAAATGAGGGAATTTTTAACTTTACAAAAAGTTACTTGCTACTTAATCTGTATTTTAATGTTTTAAATCATCATTTAAAGGCACTTTGTTGAAAACAATAACTTTAACGGCAAATTGTATAATGAAGAATAGAATAGAGTTTTAAATAAAATGTCGTTTTCAAAAATATAACTCCATCATTAAAATCGTTTTACGAGATTAACTCTTTGTTGTCTCCCTTTTAACACATTTTATCTCCAGGTTTCGTCTGGATGAGTTCAGATAATCAGTTGTATCAGTTTTTATAGGATTTTTGCATCTTTTGGTTTTCAATAGGAAATTTGTATCTTTGGAGTTTTGATAAGATTTTGTATAATTTAGTTTATATGTAAGATTCGTATCTTTTGGTGTTTAATATGTTAGGAGGTTCGTATCTTTTGGTGTTTAATATGTTAGGAGGTTTCTATCTTTTAGTGTTTAATGTGTTAGGAGGTTCCTATCTTTTGGTGTTTAATATGTTAGGAGGTTCGTATCTTTTGGTGTTTAATATGTTAGGAGGTTCGTATATTTTGGTGTTTAATATGTTAGGAGGTTCGTATCTTTCGGATTTTGATAGAGTTTTTGTACTCCTGGATTTTTAATAGAATTGTATTTTTTTTTATAGGATATTGTATATTTTGGTTTGAAAGAGTAGATTTGTCTGTAGGTTTTTTGAAGATTTGTACTTTTTCATGAGAGTTTAAATCTGATTATATTAGGCAATTTGTATATTTAAATTTTTGGTAGAATTTTATACATTTTTTTGGTAGGATTTTGCATATTTTTGTTTTTAGTGGGATTTTCAACGAAGATATATTTACGAAAGAATGATGACAACCGTGGCTAAGTTTATAACATCCCTATACGGCTCGGAGCTTGTGAGTTCGATTTTCGTTGGTGCCCAGATTTTTCATAAAGCGTTCATTCGGGCTTACATTTAAGGCTTGTTGAGCATATTTTTGTTTCGTTGGAAGATATTGCCGGTATAGTATTCAGTATAAGACGAAAGTATAATGCTATATAATTCAAAGAGTTAAATATTTGTAACTCAAGCCGATTAATTCGAAGAGTTAAATATTTGTAACTAAAGCTCAACAAGAATGTGAAAAAACTTCTACGATTGTTATTAAAATATACTGTAGACTCTCAATTATCGGGGGTGGTAAGGAAAAATTGAACCGGGCTTAAAACCCCCGGATAATCTCCACCAGAGAAATATCGGAAAAAGTGCAAAAAAAACAAAAACTAAAAATTATTCTACATGCTTAACCTTTTATCTGAAATTTGATAGCAAAGAACCCTCTGTTCACTTTTCGGCTTTTCCCCTCTGTTCATTTTTCGACAAATGGAATTTCACACAGATTTCGCAACATTCCTATTACTTCAAATAACTAAATAGGCTTTCAATGTTGAAGTAACACTGTACTGTAAACTTTTCTCTGGTATCGCGTTTCACCAACTAGGCCGCAGAAGTCATCACCACCAGGGCGTTACACAAAGAACTAACAAAGGTTATAAGTGGAACAGTTGTTCAAGGTTTCAGCAAACTGCGATTCGGCTTAACTGAAATGTTAAATGCATTTTATAGCACACGACAGATACCATATCCAAAGCCTGGCATAGCACATTTAAAAGAACAACTTGGATAAGACTATATGCAATTTTAAGGTCCTCCTTCAGCCATCATGATCCTCTGTAGTGTATTTTGATTTATTCTATTTCGTGTACTCTTACAGAGTCTTCCACTTCTTTTAAGTCAATCATCAGCAGTTGGTTATGCTGTCATTGACGTCCAAAGCTGGCTTGGTAGCCAATTATTTGAAAGGTGAATCAAATTGGAAAACGAAACAAAGCAAATGTTCTGTGATTCTTTCATAGAGTGGTACCAATATTCAACTCCGTAGCCCAATGATAAGTATTTATGTTCAGTTAGCTCCCAAGCTTTAAGGGCTTATATCATTACAGATCCACTTCCAGACTGAATGACTTTCAGGCATGTTTTATCACAATTAATCGTGATGCAACTAAGTTACATAACATCGATTCATAGAATGCTCATTAGTAGACAGGTTTCACGGAATAGCGCTACTATAAGTCAGTGTTATTGCATAGAGTGAAATCATGAACCCTCAAAGTTGGTAGTATGAACCGACTGGAAGCATTCGAAATGTGGATACACCGGAGAATGCTACGGATACCCTGGACGGGTATGGTGAGCAACACAAGGGTTCTTCAAAGAGCCAAAGTTGATAAAGAGTTTCTGACTAATATTAAAATCCGAAAGGTGTCCTATTTGGGTCATGTCCTTAGAGGAGCAAAGTACAAATTACTGCACCTGATCATCCAAGGCAAAATAGAGGGTCGAAGAGGTGTTGGCAGGAGGCAAATCTCCTGGCTCCGCAATATACGTGATTGGACTGGTATACGGAGCGTTGGGGATCTTTTTCGGGCTGCCTGGGACAAAGATACCTACTCTCAGATGATATTCAACGTTGGGGGGGGGGACCTGACATGACACTGAGAAGAAGAAGATAAGTCTTGGGTTTTTTAAATAGTACCTTTAACATAGTCTGCCTAGCTGTGCCCTGAATCTATTGGGCAATCCATTATTTTAAATCCTTTATAGACATTTTTGAACAGTTGCTTTAAATATAACACTATACATAAACTCGCCTGCTTTTCCTTTTTCATCAAAATAATATACAGGAATTAAAAACAAGTCCTCGGTCTTAGGTGTGTCAATCGTATATTGTTGTAAAAAGCTTTGAATCTTTTGAAATCCTTATAACTTTTATGCTTTCCTTTCATAAAGGCTTTAATATAGTACTTAGCCTTAAGTTACATTTTAAATAAAATATTTCGATATAGAAAAGCAGGTAAAAGAAACTTTAAGGCTGATATTTAAATATAGATTACTTTTATTACGACGAAAATATTAAAAAGATTAATAAAAAGGAAATATTAAAAAGGATTTTTATCAATAATATATTAAAAATATTTATTTATCAATATATCATACATAATGAAGTTAATGAGGCGTGTTTAAGTGCTTTCGGTTGTTTTCTTTATAAACTTTTCAAGAGTCAGTTGAATACCCCCCTTTTTTCTTATTTTGATAGAGTTCTATAGCATGCTGTGTTTTTCTCAATCGCCATACGTACTTAAGATATACGTTCTCCATTGGGATCACATTCTTCCATGATAGTAAAAAAATTGTCAAGATGCATGAAGGCTTCATTCATATTTTTGATTGTCAAAGTCTTGACAATTTTATCAGCTTCTTCTTCCTCACTTTCATTGTGTATTTCATTTAACTCTTGTTGCTCAATTAAGTATTCATTTGACAGATGTACTGAGTGAGATTCAATCAACGCATTAACATCTTCGTTGTTGACGACAGAACATCTCACAATCCTAACTCGACGGACATCCTTAGCTTCTTCCACATCCATACACCTTCTCATACAACCTCTACGATTTCTCTGATTATCTACTTTTCCTTCTTTTAGAATAGCATTCACTTAATCCAAACATACATTCCTTGGTCTTCCTCTCCTACGCCTTTCACTCACATATGTACTGTATATCTTTTTTGTTAGTTGTTCTTCATTCATTATTTATATGTGCCCAAACCATCGTATTCATCTCACTTAATACATCAGTCATACATTGTCACTCCATGTATTCCTCTCGCCATTTTTGTTAATCTTCTTAATAATAATAATAATACAATTTATACAATGATATTTAGAGAGCACATTCTTCCCAAGAGCACTCTAACTTGAGCTTTAAAGTTATTTTAAATAACAGATTATTAATATTATTAAAATAAATCACAAGTTTAAGGATAGGAAGATGGTATCTGCAACCATAAGATTAAAAACTACCCCAAATTAGCAAATGTTTTAAAATTTACCAAGGAAAGACGAAGTACAAAGAAACCTTTGTAGATCTTCTGTTATGCGAAAGCAACATATTCAGCTTTAGGTGTAGTTTATGTATATGGTACTATAAATATATAATCAAATCACAAAAAGGGTTGTTCTTCATGTGTTTTCTAACGCTGCAGACACCACTCATTTACATATCTTACACTTATAGTTAGACATGCCCGTGTGTCCTCGTAAAGACTTTTTTCATGTGTCAATCAGCTCCTTCAGGAAAAAAAGTCTTAAATTGTGCGTTATACTTGAAATAATTTAATTTTTTTAAGGCGCGTGATCACGGTTCAAGTTTAGTTGACCGATTAAAGTTGATCAACAAAAGTTGAATGAAATCTGTAGTGAAGGTGCGTTCTCACGGTTCAAGTTTAATTGACCAATTATAGTTGATCAACAAAAGTTGAATACGACTTGAATTAGTTTTTGTTCCCACGTTTCAATAGAAACTGATTCAATAAACTGTTTCAATTTAATTCAGTAAAAAATTGCGTCGAAAGCATTTTCTCTTGCATCTTTATTTTTATATTTATCGAGTTGAAAGCGAACTTGACAATTAACTTGAATTCACACGTTTCAAGACAGGTTTCAACTTGACAGTAAATGGCGGATGACTCATAACTTAAACGATAAAGTTTGACTGGGTCAATATTTTCTTGATCAACTAAAAAGTTGATCAACTCTATTGAAACAAAGGTTCTCACTACAGATTTCATTCAACTTTTGTTGATCAACTTTAATCGGTCAACTAAACTTGAACCGTGAGAACGGGCCTTGAATCAGTGTTTATTGAAACGTGTGAACAAAAACTAATTCAAGTCGTGTTTAACGTTTGTTGATCAACTTTAATCGGCCAACTTAACTTAAACCCTGAGAACGGACCTTTAATTATTCAACATGCTTTATTTTGTCATAATGGTTTAGTGTACTATATACATTTTATCAGCATGGTTTAGTGTACTATATACATTTATACTACAGGTTTTATCAAAAGTGTTTTAAATTGACTTGTTTGGGGCGCATATGGGGCTCATATTGGGGCGATATAGAAAAGCAGGTAAATTTTTTAGATGATCGTTATTTTCAATTATTAAGGTTATAAGAAAAGTATCCTGCAATTTTCTTGCCAGAATAGGTAGGGAGGAAAGAATGCCAGACGTTTCCATCGTGACACACATCCTTTTAAACTTCTCCATATCAATACACATTCTGATACTGCTTCTACTATTTCTCTGACTTGAATTTCCTTCTTTCAAAATATAATTTATATTATCCAACCATTTCTTCTTTGATCTTCTTCTATCACGCCTTCCACTTACATTTAAATAAAATTATGTATTTATTTTGTTAGTCTTTCTTCATTTATCTGTCCATAATTTTTATTTAATATTTAGTCACCTTATTCTTTATTCTTTCCAACATTGAAACCTCGTCTACTATTCTCAGTAGATGTATTTCTACAACATTTTTCTGTCCTTCAACATTTTCCCACGTCCATTCATCATAGATGGTACTAGTATACTACTGTGGACTATCATCTTAGCATATTAATTCAGTATTTGTTGTGACGATATTCCACGTTGTTTTTAATAACATCACGTAGTCGAGGAAGAAATTAATTAAGTTTTAAGCTCTGGCATCGATTCGTTATTTGTTCGTTACATTTCCGTTGCAAAGAGAACAATCTGCCATTTTTATCACGTCAATATCTTCCAACTTTCAAGAAAAATGTTTACAAAATGTATGTAAAATAATTAATTAAGTTTTAAGCTCTGACATCGATTCGTTATTTGTTCGTTACATTTCCGTTGCAAAGAGAACAACCTGCCATTTTTATCACGTCAATATCTTCCAACTATCAAGAAAAATGGTTATAAAATGTATGTTAAATAATTAATTAAGTTTTAAGCTCTGACATCGATTCGTTATTTGTTCGTTACACTTCCGTTGCAAAGAGAAAAACCTGCCATTTTTATCACGTCAATATCTTCCAACTATCAAGAAAAATGTTTATAAAATGTATGTAAAATAATTCATTAAGTTTTAAGCTTTGATATCGATTCGTTATTTGTTCGTTACACTTCCGTTGCAAAGAGAACAACCTGCCATTTTTATCACGTCAATATCTTCCAACTATCAAGAAAAATGTTTATAAAATGTATGTAAAATAATTAATTAAGTTTTAAGCTTTGATATCGATTCGTTATTTGTTCGTTACACTTCCGTTGCAAAGAGAAAAACCTGCCATTTTTATCACGTCAATATCTTCCAACTTTAGGAGCTAGTCCTTAAGGGAAGAGATAATGATGATTTGTTGATAAATAAAACTCGTTAGATCGCAATGCGGAAAGAGAGGAATTTTATTAGTAACGTAGGTATTTATATCATTTTAGAATGTGCGCGGGAATGCGCTCGCGATATGCCTACGTCTCGTTTCTGCGAATGCAAAAACGATTAATGTTGTATGTAGGTATCATTCAAATACGGAACTGGCGAGACAAGTTTGGTGCGTTCTCGCTCTAGTATGGAATGCGGTCCGCTCCCGGCTACGGGTTGAATGGCCGGCGCGTGGACTTTGTAATTGTTTGTTTTGCATTGCTAAGGAATGCAAAGGTCACTTCATCGGTCATTGACCGTGTGTATGGACGCCCACAGTGTTCCGAGTGTGCGACCGCCACACAACTATCAAGAAAAATATTTATAAAATGTATGTAAAATAATTTATTTTGCGGATACAATCGGGAATCGAACTCGAAACCTCTGGGCCGAAGGCAATTATTCTACGCAGCAGGTGAAAAAAGTTGTTATTTGATACTCATATGGCAAAAGTAATATTTCTAATACATGATGATACACTTTTTTTGTATATTATTTATAGTTAAGGCATTAACATTGTGGAGGTTTAAAGACACTAATTTGTTTTATCAAACACTGTTTATTCTATTTTTTGTAACTGTATAACCCTACCGGTTCCAAGGTTTTCACCTCATCATCAGTGCATCGGGGTGAACATCTGGCAAACACATATATACACAAGATCTCGCCACTGTTCGCTGAAGTTGTCTCCTGCCTCCCTCCACCCATAATTCCCAACCCGATTTTTTTACCGTTAGAAGTGTGTATGCCGGTACCAGTTCGAACAGAATTCAGTCTTGTTTGTGCTCTCCTGATGATAAGGGGAAAACCTTGAAACCGATAGGGTTTTACCGTTACATAAAGAGGAATTAACAGTGTTTGATAAAACAAATTACAATTTATTGGAATTTCATTTGTTTGCGTCACATTCTAGGTATTCCTGTAGAGATATTTTTTGTTATTCTTTCGTCATCATTATTTATTTTCACATGACCGAACCAACGTAATGATCCTGTATTAATCTTAAACACTGCACTTTTTCACATGACCTATGCAAACGTAACAATCCTTTATTCATCTTAAGTCCTGCACCTTTTCACATGACCGAACCAACGTAATGATCCTTTATTCATTTTATGCACTGCACCTTTTCACATGACCGAACCAACGTAATGATCTTTTATTCATCTTAAACACTACACCTTTTTACATGACCGAACCAACTTAATGATCCTTTATTCATCTTAAACACTACACCTTTTTACATGACCGAACCAACGTAATGATGCTTTATTCATCTTAAGCACTGCAACTTTTCACATGACCGAACCAACGTAATGATGCTTTATTCATCTTAAACACTGCACTTTTTCACATGACCGAACCAACGTAATGATCCTTTATTCATCTTAAACCCTACACCTTTTCACATGACCGAACCAACATAATGATGCTTTATTCATCTTAAGCACTGCAACTTTTCACATGACCGAACCAACGTAATGATGCTTTATTCATCTTAAACACTGCACTTTTTCACATGACCGAACCAATGTAATGATCCTTTATTAATCTTAAGCACTGCACCTTTTCACATGACCGAACCAACGTAATGATCATTTCTTCATCTTAAACACTGCATCTTTTTACAGTCCTCATTATTTCATATTTTTTTTACACACACATTCGGTCATGTGAAATGACATTGTTTTTACACAGGGTATTCTTATTTCTATCGTATTTATCTTATTTTCATCACTCTTTTTCACGTACAAATTTAACTTACATATCCTAATGTAAGAAACAATATTTCATTATAAGCAACCAGATTCATCTAAACATTCAATGAAAATTTTAAGTATCAACGGAATAGCTCCTTCTTCGGTGTTTGTGTCCAATATATTCATGTATTCATGCAATAAATTCTTACAGCATTATTCTGTTCACTCATTGGAGTGGAAATATAGAGAGGTATCCGCTCAATATACCTCATACAGCTCACCATTGTTAAGAGACGGATATTTATAAAAATTCAAATATTCCACATATAAAATATTTGTTTACTTCCAACTCAACATATCCCTGGTGCCTCAGAGGGTGATTTTAAAAACAAACTATAAAAATAAAATACACTCGAATCTCGTTAACACGAACTTATATTCAATCGTTTCGTCATACTGGAAATTCGTTATAACGAAATAGGAAAAAAAAAACATGTTTATTCGCATGTACTATATTTTACTAATTAATCGTAATATATCATATAACGGTTAGTCAAATGCTACATTTGGTCAGTGTTATTGCATAGAGTAGAATCATGGACCCTCAATGTTAGTAGTATGAACCGACTGGAAGCATTCGTAACGTGGATGCACCGGAGAATGATACGGATACCCTGGACGGATATGGTAAGCAACACAAGGGTTCTTCAAAGAGCCAAAGTTGATAGAGAGTTTCTGACTAATATTAAAATCCGAAAGGTGTCCTACTTGGGTCATGTACTTAGAGTACCAAAGTACAAATTACTGCACCTGATCATCCAAGGCAAAATAGAGGGCCGAAGAGGTGATGGCAGGAGGCAAATCTCCTGGCTCCGCAATATACGTGATTGCACTGGCATAAGGGGCGTTGGAGATCTTTTTCGGACTGTCGGGGGCAAAGATGTCTACTCTCAAGTGATATTCAACGTTGGAGGGACCTGACATGACACTGGGAAGAAGATACCATATAATAACAACATATTTACTATACAATTGCGTACATAAAGAGTATTTATTTAAAAAAAAGTAATAGGAAAAAATAGTAATGAAATCTGTTTTTTTTTATGGGTTCGCAACAATATTTTTCTACTGTTCCGCGCTTACTTTTCCCAAAATTTACATTTTTTTCTTTTAAGATCGTCGTTGTTTTCCGCTTCTTTTAACCATTTTCAGGGTGATGAAATTTTAAATTTTATGAAATCCCTTTTGCATGTGTCAAAACTTAGCATACCCTCCCGGTGACGATTAATAAAATATTCATAACTCACCAAGAACGACTTACTCACTCTGATCAAGACTCGCTCTGGTGGCTGTAAAAAGAATTCCAACATTGCAATAGAGTCCGAAATTAGACGATCTAATCCGAAGTAAAATTGCCATATTACATGAGATGCATGTCTTTAAATAATTATGAAGCTCGTGTTTGGGCACGCAACTAATAAATTTCTTTAAAAAAAATCGCTATGCTAAATTATTAATTTCGTTAAAACGAGATTTTTTTAACACTCCTGTTAAGTAATTTTGTTCGGAACTGCTAAAATAATTCGTTATACTTAAAAATTCATTATTTCGGTATTCGTTATAACAAGATTTGACTCTATTGGATTATTCGAAAAGTAATTTAATTTTTTTATAAGAAAGTATATTTTATCATAGAAATTGCTAGAAATTTAAAACTGTAAACTTTTTATAATTTTAACGTTAAATTACAAATTAGAATATTTAAACACGCTTAAAGACTCGAAATACAACAATTTAGTTTACTCACATAATATTTCAATGGCACAAAGAGCCTTTCCTCAGTCTCCAGACAAATGAATGCAAATTTTCCATTGTACTCAGTAAGTTACAGGTAAAAGCCTAGTTTTCTGGAGACACGACAAAAAGTCGTGTCCACTTTTAATTACATCTTATTATCTTGTTGCTTGTCTTGTTTTTCATAAACAATGTATTAACACTGCTGTTAAGTAATTTTGTTCGGGACTGCGAAAATAATTCGTTATACTGAAAAATTCATTATTTCGGTATTCGTTATAACAATATTTGAGTATTTTGGATTATTAACGTTCCATGTTCTTGTCTTGTTAATATAATAAATAAATAAATAAAATATTAACATTTTTTTAATATTTAGTTTGCTCCATTTCCGTATTTTGGGTTACTGAGAAAGTAATACTCGTATCTGATATTCAGGTCAAATTCAAATGCAAAATGGCTCCAAATGTTCGTGGACCGAGGATTTCAATATTTTCAGTATATCAGTAATCCCTCATGTCTTGTTATTCTCAACCAAAGTCTTGATTTTATCGTCATTATTGGCAACCGGCTTGCTAGAGCGGACACCATCTTCGAGTGACATATCACCATTGCAGAGTTTTTTCAAGCACATTTGACACATACGATCGTTTACTGCATGGGTCGGCAACCTTTTGTTGTAAGAGGGCCAAATGTTTTATGTAGGGATTAGTGCGGGCCGCACTTGGGCAATATGTCATTACAGTATATCTAAAATATTTGTGTACAAATATTTTAGTTTTAAAAATAAAACGCTAATTATACTCGTATATTTACTTAGAGGAGTATTAGTGCGGGCCGCACTTGGGCCATATGTCATTTCAGTACACCTACAATATTTGTGTACAAATATTTTAGTTTTAAAAATAAAACGCTAATTATATATTTTACGACATTATAGTAATTTTAGTTAATAAAATCAATGAGATTTTTATGGCTGCATTTGACTTTGAAGTTTTTTTATATTAGCTTGCATTTTTGAAGTAGAGACGCGTAGTATTGCGTCTAAATGTGAATCTTGCGGGCCGCACCAAGACGACGCGCGGGCCGCTGGTTGCTGACCGCTGATTTACTGCATAGGCTTCACACGCTGTATATATCTTCTTTTTTGTTTACATACTTACCAATACACAATTTACATGCTAGGGAAAGTAGAGAAGACAGAGTAACATATTTTTTATCTCAGCATATTTGCCTATTCCATATCCATGCACATTCACAAACAACAAATAAAGATAACACAAATACTGATTTAATTGATGACTAGGAGAAAGTAATGGAGATTGGAAATACGGGTGATGGTTAACCAGTAAATACACGCTATGGGTGTGAAGGGAAATGTATCATTTTTAATTCACATTTTGAAACACCTCTACGATAGTGTGAGTCTCGTAGAAGTTATTCAATAGCTGATTCCAAAACGTAACTATTTGAAAATTCATTTAATAAAATCATCCCGTGTGCGATGTTCTTGATAATAGATTGAATAATAGATTGAAAATAGTCTCAATTCCTAATGGCGTTATTATCGGGCACAATATGTTATTATCGGGCGCATTTAGCTGAAATTTTATTATTCCTAAAAGTTTTTTATTATTCCTAAAAACTGTTACCCGTATCGGTCTGTGCCCAAAAAATTATCTGGATACATATAAGATGAAAAATATCTTAGCAGTCGACTTCAGATAGATATTGTAGTGCCAAATGTTTAAGTGACGATTTTACATTATTCTTCGTTATTTTTAGTTTAGTCACCATCAAAAGTCGAAAGCTTATTCTTCAATATGAAATCAAAAGTTCTACCAAATCACAAAAAAGCATTTACTCCACATAAGATTAATGGTAAGTATCAACTATTTTACTAGGCTTAATGACCGTTCGGATGCAGATAACTTCCACAAACATTTATAAACAATGCAACAAGTTCAAACTGCAACTACTAGTGAGATTTAACATCTCTAAAAAAACAATAACCCATAATAATAATTATTCGTTTATAAAAATATTTTTTTAAGATTCGTCTTAAAATTTTATTTTCTAGTTGCCCTTGAGTGAAAATTTATTAGATTCTAAAGTATATGGCCATGCGGTGCATTACCACCTAATACTTGAGGGTGTAAGGATTCCCGTTACGTATATATTCTAAAAAAAAGCAAAAGAAAACATGTTTGGTGTGCTTCGATCGTCTTTCAGTGTGCCATCGGTTCCAATATAGCGTACATGAGAGTGACAACACATGCAATTAACGCTGATTTATTATATTCTACTAGTTTAGTTTCTTCCAGAAAGGCGTGGTAGGGTTAACTTTCTAAGGTTGAATATACGAGTATATCGCAAACAAACATTTTGTTCACTGAAGTGTGTCCATTCGTAAGATCAAGGTAACTTTCATTCGTATAGTCAAGAATTGGCATGAGAAGAGACTGTACCTATATAAGCGTTATTTTGGTATTTGTACATTTTTCCATTCGTAAGATTAAGGTAACTTACATTCGTATAGTCAAGAATTGGCATGAGAAGAGACTGTACCTATATAAGCGTTATTTTGGTGTTTGTACCTTTGTTCATTCGTAAGATCAGGGTAACTTACATTCGTATAGTCAAGAATTGGCATGAGAAGAGACTGTACCTATATAAGCGTTATTTTGGTGTTTGTACATTTGTCCATTCGTAAGATCAAGGTAACTTTCATTCGTATAGTCAAGAATTGGCATGAGAAGAGACTGTACCTATATAAGCGTTATTTTGGTATTTGTACATTTTTCCATTCGTAAGATCAAGGTAACTTACATTCGTATAGTCAAGAATTGGCATGAGAAGAGACTGTACCTATATAAGCGTTATTTAACTTTTAAAGCATCACACACATCAAGCAGTCCGACCAGATAACGTACTCAACTTTTAAAGCATCACACACATCAAGCAGTACGACCAGATAACGTACTCAACTTTTAAAGCATCACACACATCAAGCAGTACGACCAGATAACGTACTCAACTTTGGCATAATTCCGTAGTTTCTTTATATAAACCAATACTGTGTTTTAACCCCTTTTTATACGCAGCACTAATTTACGTTTCTTTCTTATCGTTTTTATTCCAAATCCTTGCCTCTTCTTCTCCGTTATTTGAAAATTTTATTTTTCACGCTGTGTGGTTTTAAGATATTAGCCCACTTTGGCAATTGAACGTCTAAATTTAGTCTTCGTTCTCTACCTTAAATTTTAGATAATGCTATTCGATTCCTTACGCAACCCGCGAAAAAGCAATTTCTTTTCATTTATAGCACATTTAGACTTGAGACTTGGATGGAATTGACGACAATTGCCTTTTCAATTACACAAAATGAGCTTTACTGAGGTTTATTGGGTAGAGATAAAATAGTATTGAAAGGTATAAATAGAATTTGAGACAAGAAACCTAATTTTGTCGCGATTTCGGTCGTCTCTCTCGATTGTTTTATCAACAGCAGTTGACGTATAATTTTTCATCATAATCCACGTCAAATTTAGGTAACTCTATTAATTTTTGGTGGCTCTATTTTAATTTTGATCTCAATTTTTACATTTTTCGAATTATTTCATTTCGACTTGTGACAGTCTTCCTATAAAGCTTGCGATACACAGATTTAATAAATATATGTATTGAATAATTTTCAAAGGGTTGATATTTTTCAATTTACAAACTTCCCTTTTCCGGTCATAAATCATTCTATTAAATCCACCTGCGACACCAATACCGAAATCCCAACACCCCGGAAGCACAATGATGTACCTGATTTTCTAAAACTTGGTAAAATAAAGTAGCGCACACTCGTTTCATATTTAAAAAAATATCGGATTTATTTCAACCAAAAATATATAAAATTTCTAACAAAATCTTTACACTCCATTTTTTATTGTCTGAGAATGAAAAACTTGATGTTTTTATCGAGAAAATTTACGACGTGAAATTTTTATTTGCCTCAATAAAAATATAACATGTGAGTGAGCTGTCACAGGGGTTGCGCTGTCATAGAATTGTCCTCGTGCTATTCATAGAATTGTCCTCGTGCTATTCATATAATTGTCCTCGTGCTATTCATTCTAAGATGAGAATAATAAAAATATAATTTGTTTGGAGAGAGAATAGATATCTGTGTAGATACTGGTGAGACGATGTATGTGTAGGAATATAAATGTACTGTATTAATTTCTTGAATCTTCGAAAAGACTAATTTCACTTTGTGGTACCATCTTTTATGTAAAAAGAAATAAAATAAAAAAACGAGTTAAGGTACATTTAAGATGCCTGAAAAATAATAATTTTAACACTAACCACCTAATTGAAAATAACCATTCTTTTTATATCAATCGTGGTTTGCGCATTCTACACATAAGCCGAGGGGATTGCAGCTTGACAATTTGGAAATTCTCGAGATTAGAAAATGCATAAAATTAGGTCTAAATATTATAAACAATCAAACCAATTTAATAACAGCCCTCTGCTAAATATGTTTCCCATTTAAAATCCATCCCCTTGGATATCCAGACCCTGGTCTGCCCGTAAGATTCATTTTATTTTTTTCCCCGCCCTATTTATCATCGAATCACAACTCTTCCCACTTCTCTCCTCCTTCCTCATTCCTCTTAAACTATTTGCGCTTGTAGAAGAAATATATTGTAACCAATTTAGTTTATCTTCCCCTGACGATGAAGACGGAGATCTTCGAAACCGGTAGTGAACTGAAATAAACCAGTGGTGAAGACAGAAATATAAAATAAGTGTTTTATTTATGTAATGTATTAAATTTACAACCTGGAGAACTTTTTTTCATATGACAAAATCTTTACCGACCGCTAAAGTATATTTCAATTATACAAGGTCTTTTGAAATGTTGTCCCCGTGGTTAGTGATGCCAACGTTTCGAAAATTTTGGAGTTTTTATTTTCAGGGCTCGTTTATAATCAACTTCGTCATGATTTCGAACAAATCTGAAAATGAAAACTGCTACGATTTCGAAACGTCGGTATCATAAGCCAAATGACGCGTTACAACACTCCGAAAGACCTTATACTATACAACTGATACGAAGAACCGAAAAAGCCTCAAAGCAAAAAAAATTCTTTGTTTTTCTTTATTTTCTTTTTCATTATATTTCAATCGTTTATATATGACTTTATTGATACAAAAAATTGCACGAAAATGTAAGCAGTGCTATACAATAGAAATGGCAGATTGTGACAACGTATCGAATTGTTATCGAACAACGATATGACATTATGATGAGCATAGTTGCACGGTAACTCACTAGACTTCCATGCGGAAGGTCACTGGTTCGAACTCGTGCTGTGCTACTCCCCTCAAATGACAGAGGCATTTTTTCCGCCTAGTATACGAGGTACAAGGATACCTATGACTTCGGTCCTATATATTCTTTCAAAAAAAGAAAAAAAAAACACAACGTGCCGGTGTGCTCCGATCGACTCACTTCGGTTTGCTATCAGATCTAGCACAGCGACGTGGCCGGTGAGTTTGTTGGTGTGCAACGATTCACTCAAAAAGAAACAAAAAAAAACTCCACGGAACAGTTTTGCTTTCCAATTTAATTGACGTTGGCATGGTGAGGAAATCCTTGATTACAAGTCCCAGCAACGACGATTACCTTAAGAGTTTCAAGATCCCCCCGTCTCCATCATCAAGGAGCTCAAAGAAGACTCCCGGGGTGATGAAGTAAAAACATGGAAATCGATAAACCTACACTGTTATATGAAACGAAAAAAACATTGCTTTAGTAAATCTATGAAAAGATGTTTAAACTCCACTGTGTTAACGCCTTTACTTTCAATTATGCTTTTTTTTAATAAAGTAATGTTGAACACGAACATTTGCCAAAGACTATACATACTTACTGCAATTGCTGTCAAATACAAACTAACCTATGAATCAGTGTTAACTTTGTTTTTGGCGTCGTTTAACAGATGGCGACACACGATAGTAACAGCAACTTGCCATACCAACGCCATCTGTCGTCAAACACGGATACTTGAACCGCCCTCGTATATACAAATTTATATCTTAAGTACTAATCTGATTTATATATTAACATACAACTATGAACCAACTTAATGTTAACATAATTTCCTACATGTCATTGTATTTTTGATAATTTTAATATTTAATTTTTTAGAAATAGTTAACACCTACATACTATTTATAACTAGATAACAATTCTTACAACTAATTATTTTGTACGTACATGTACAAAATAATTAGTTGTAAGAATTGCTATCTAGTTATAAATAGTATGTAGGTGTTAACTATTTCTATTTTGTACGTACATTTACATATTAACATATAACTATGAACTAACTTAATGTTAACATAATTTCCTACATGTCATTGTATTTTTGATAATTTTATTTTTTTAGAAATAGTTAACTCCTACATACTATTTATAACTAGATAACAATTCTTACAACAAATTATTTTGTACGTACATGTCCACTCGTTAAGGCTACTTGCATTCCATCACATTTACCTATAAATAATATACTCGTATAACCTTGTTTTCAAAACTATTGTAGTTTAATTCGTTTATAGTTCTTTAAAATTATTAGGTAAACATTTTTTTTAACTTTACAGGCACATTAAAATATGATAAAAATATAACACATTTACTAACAGTTTTATCTTATTATATTTTTTTTATTATTTTCAACACAGTACTACATAAACGAAACATGAACATATGTAAATAACAAATGTTATACAAAATTGATTCAGAAGAGGAAGATTGCAACTTACTCAACCGTTAACACAACTATTGTTTAGGTGATTCCTTTCAGTTCTACCCATTTGTTCTTCACGTTCATCTATTTAGAATTGCTTCCACGTTCTTAGTTCTGTTTCTATCACCCCATACAAATATTAATGAACAGTTAAGAAGACGCTTAATTCGTAGCACACTGAAGGGGACTTGATATTACCACAACCCTAACACAACCGCAAGTTATTTATTATCATCTCACCCCTAGAATACAGCGCTATGGGGAATTATTCATTGTGGTGAAAATATTATGCCAATGGTGTTATTATGAACAAATGGATTTTATTTCTAGAATATTAGAAAAGTCGTTTGTTTCACTTTGTGGTGCCATGTTTATAAATTTTCAATAAAATAAATGAAACACATATTTTAAATTTTTTTTTCAACGCTGTTTTTTTTTAAGTTCACTACCGGTTTCAAAGACCTTTAATTTTTCATTATGTTTTAAACTTTAAAATTATTATTTACAATGTTCTTATTTTTATTTTGATTATTGTACTTTTTTACTATTATTATCATCATCATTATTAATATTATTATTATCATTAGTATTATTGGTACTTTTATTATTATTACTATTATTATTATTCTTAGTATTATTATTATTATTATTATTGTTGTTATTTGTATCATTATTATTATAAATATTATTATTAATATTATTATTATTATTAATATTATTATTATTATTAGTATTATTATTAGTATTATTATTAGTTTTATTATTATTATTATCATCATTATTATTATTAGTATTATTTTTAATAGTTTTATTATTATTATAATTGTTGTTATTATTATTTTTATTATTATCATTATTGTTATTTTTATGATTATTATTATTACAGAATGTTTTGCTTTACCTAATCTACACTGTCGTCGGAAATGAATGTACTCCCCGGATAAAGCTATCCACACTGTCATCGGGAATGAATGTACTGCCCAGATAAAGCTATCCACATTGTCATCGGGAATGAATGTACTCCCCAGATAAAGCTATCTACACTGTCATCGGGAATGAATGGACTCCCCAGATAAAGCTATCTACACTGTCATCGGGAATGAATGTACTCCCCAGATAAAGCTATCCACACTGTCATCGGGAATGAATGTACTCCCCAGATAAAGCTATCAATACTTGATCTATTATATTTGTCCATATACATGTATTTTTTATTTAACATTTTCATAATAACATTATACGTCTCATGAATTAATTTATTTAAACTACATATTTTGTTTCATAATTATTATCGGTTTCCATAGCTGCGTTTTAAATTAAGGAAATGAAAATAGCATTTTAGAAAAAGATATGAAAAATAAATCTCAAGGAAAATAGATGTTAAGAATGAGGAATATTTTAGATAAGTAATACGTACAATTTATCAAGCAATTATTTATTTTATATTCTTAATTGGATTATGGTCTACAGGTAATTATATAAAACATTACCTCAACAATATTCTTTTTTGTTATTCCTCTCATTATTGTAATCCTCGATACACATGTTTCTACCTCCTATCCCTAGGCTCTCTTCCACCTTACGAGAGCCTCGGGATAGAAGGTAGAAACATTACCTCAACAATATTCTTTTTTTATGTTCCTCTCATTATTGTTATCCTCGATACACATGTTTCTACCTCCTATCCCTAGACTCTTCCACCTTACGAGAGCCTCGGGATAGAAGGTAGAAACACGTATGGCAGGGATTAATATATCAAATTAGTGGAAAAACAAAGTTATTTTTTGTTAAATATTCTAATACAGAGGTTCATATAGTAAAAGCAAAATAATAATGCTTATATAGTTATTTTCATAAACAAATTATAAGGATAAGGCACATATATGATTAAGTCAAGTTTAAAGATCGTGCTGAGTGAACCACAAAATATGGTGTGTAGAACTTTTAAGTGGTTCAAACGTCTTAACCAGGAGTTTGTTTTAATAAAATGAGCGTAAAAGTAAGCAGTAAAGAGAAATACAGTTTTTCCCATTTTAAAAGTAGATTAAAATTGTTTTGAAAATATGCTAAATAGGTTTAAAAACCATTCAAAGAACGCTTACTGAATCATTTAATTGACATTTAGATTGAAAAATTAAACCCTTACTGAAAAGAAAATTCAATTCAACTTTATAAAGTGGCCAGGTAATCGTTTCAAAAAGGCATTTTGGAGGATTTTTCCAGAATTTCTAAAAAGGGTATTGTCAACAACAAATACATATCGCACCTTTAATTTAAGACTGGCACAAGTCAGTTTTCTTTTGACGAAAGACTTTAGATCTTATATGGAACTTTTACATAAATTAGTCACGCTTTTATTTCGTAATGTTATTAAGGTTGATTTTCTAGATTAGTTGTAGCTGTTGTTTGTAAACTCTTTTGTGACCACCATATCTATATATTATTTATTTTATTATCTTAGAATAAACTATCGTGAGACCTTTAGTTCAGTAATTCAACAATATAACAAAGACAAACAAATACACCAAAAAATGAGTTGGACAGTGCAAACGTCAGAGGAAGTCATGGTAGAGAAAAGCCAGGGAAATTATGGCTGGATCAATAATGAATGATATTTTGAAAGAAGGAAATGTAAAAAATCAGAAAAATCGTATAAGTTGTATGAGAAGGTATATGGATGTAAAAGATGGAAATCTGATGTTCTTCCTCTTTTGACCGAAGTATGTTTTGAATCTAGGCCCTTGTTAATTCACTCATTTATTATTATTATTAATATTTTAGCATGGTGAGATTATTGCCATGTGGTAATCTCTTCCAACCAACCAGAAAGACCTTTTGATGGGCCCTTAGTGAAATCCAGACTGGAATCCCTTTTTGTTCAATCTGGGTTCTAGCGGGGATCAAACCCGCAACCTCCGGATCGGCAGACAAGCGTCTTACCACCAGGCTACGGAGGTCGTCGTTGTTTTGGTACCATTCAGAATATTTGAACTGGAGATACTGAAATATTGACGAGCACGGTTGGAAAACAACATTGTCTTCGGCCACATTAATCGAGCTTTTATGGTTAGAGCCACTTGAGTTGGCATGTAACTCGCAGTTTGTCATCGCACGTGTTAACAATACTACCGCACGTGAAGTAACAATAACACTCGCACACGTCTAGTGATTACTGACACAATATGAACTATTTTCACTAATGATCACTCTAAGATGGTTTGGATATGTAGAACGAATGAGTAACGAAAGATTAACAAAACAAATATATAGTGCAAATGTGAGTGGTAAGCGGGGAAGAGGAAGACCAACAAAAAAAGAGTTGAATCAAGGGCACGATATTTTGAATGAAGGAAACGTTAAAAGTCAGAAAAATCTTAAGAGTTGTATAGGAAGATGTATAAATGTAGAAGGGGTGAAGGATATATGTCGAAATAGGAAAATCTAGACCTGTGATCTCTCTGTCTACCCTAACAGGGAACCTACCCTAAATAGCGTGATGATAAGTGTGTATATATGTAGTATTTTACCAGATTGGTACCTTGATTTTTTTTTCGGGAGCCATCGATAATCGAACCCAAAACTCCGAGGGGGAAGTCAAGCGTCTAACCAACTAGGCCACAGAGAAAGACATACGATCGATGTATCGAACATGCATTATATACGTTACGCCAATATTTCTACATGAAATTTGAAGTTTTAGTCTTACACGGGAGAATGTGAAGTGCCGGGCTGTGGACCGATCTGAAAGGAGGCATGTTATGCAATCCCTGTGTTCCAGTTGGAACGTTTAGGATGATAGTGATCATAATTTTACAAGAAATTTACGTACCTATTTATACATAAATAAACTGCTAACATACTGTTTGTGCTCCCCTGATGATGTGGTGAAAGCCTTGAAACCGGTAGGGTTATACCGATACAAAAAGTAGAATAAACAGTGTTCGATGAAACAAATTGCAATGTATTTAAACCTCTGCAATGTTAATGCCTTAAATATAAACAATATTTGGCATACCCTTTATTGATTGAAAAACTTTTGTTTATTATACTGGAAAAGTATTTGTCATTATGAATTAAGATTGTTTTCGGCGCCGTATTCAAGAATTGAACTGTTAAGAGCATCACTATTTGCACACGGAATGACCTTGTTGAATTATTTTTTCGGAATCGATATCTTTGATATCTCGGTGGATAAATTGAGAATTAGACTCCTTTTTACAATTTGTAGGCATAACTGAGTCACTTCACAGGAAACATGCGTATCATCGTTCCTGTTGTCGTTATATCACACTTTGACTTTTAACATATTTTTTCTTGTTATTTTATAACACCTGTTTCAAATGTAAATTAATAAATTATTTAAAATGTGATCTTCTTGTAGTAATCTTGTGGAAAATTCCGATTTATAACGAGAATGTAACAAGTAAATCATGAATTGTGTGAGTTTCTTAATTTTATATTTGTTTGGTCGCAGCGTAGGGACAATCACATTCATTTTCATTTAACGTTCCAAGAGATATGTCCAGATTAGGGTATTTTTAAAGAAATTTTGCCAATACATTTTTTACTGAGAGTTTTCCACGACTACAGTTCGAGCTATTTGTACTTTTTACATATACATATATATACGAGTATGTTTACAAGTTAATTTGATAGATTACGTGTATTAGAATCTACCAAGAGTCTTGTTATACAGCTGATGTAGACCGTTTATATTTTGAAAAGTAGCATTATTGAAACATTTACTATAACTAAATAAAATAAATTATAAAAAAACTATAAAATTATGGCATATTATTTAACATGTGCACCTTAAAACGATGTGTATGTTATCTTAAAACTATGTAATTTCGACTTGTGGCAGCGTTTCATTAAACGTGCGATATATTCGTTTAGTGAGCACGTCTTTATAAATGTTGGTCCGTTTTAGTGACATAAGTCTATTTAACTTGGTTGGGGAAAAGGAAAATAAGGGTTTTCAGTGATATCCTTCTCAAGAATATTCCTTACTTAATTAAGAGTCTAAAAGGAAAAACGTATCTGCTGTGAAAATCTTCTTTTTCTTCTTCGTTCTCACATTTTCAAACCCTTATACTTTAATATTTTTCTTATTATTTTAAAATATTTTATGCGATATGATGATACCTTAGGATAGCTCTCCTGATCGAGTATAATAAACAGTCATCTTATGGATTGAAGGCGCTTGTACGAGTACGTATATAAGTGTATTGTGTGTTAACTGTTTCACTTCAGAAAGCATACAACCTTGACAGATCGAACACAAAGCTCTGTAACATCCGTGGTCTAGTTGGCAAGAGACCTGTCTTTTGACCAGAGGGTTGCGAGCTCAATTCCCGCTGGAACCCAGATTTAAAGTCCTGTCTTGTTTTCACTTAAATCCTCTTTAATATCTTTCCGTTGATCAGAAGAGATTGCCACATTGCAATAAACTAGCCAAGATGTGTTGTATATAATGAGAGTGAAATCTCATGCAAAGTTCTAATGGCAAAGAAAATAAACTTTCAAGACGATTGATAGATTTAACGGACTTCAGCTTAGTGTAATTCAAATTACCTTCATTATTCGCTTACTCTAACATGTCATCAGAATACAGCAATCCACACACATTCCTTTTCGATATTTAAATGTCACCCAATCACTTCTATAGTTCCTTCGCATACGAATCCATGTGAATATTAAACAACCAAGGTGACATGACACAACCTTGTTATACCCTTTTGGAAACGTTAAACCATTGAGTCAAGGCATTGTTCACTCGAATACATTAGCTTATAATTATGCAACACCACTTATTATTTTCATTCTACACCATCCATATTCATTCAATATTTTCTCATAAACACAAAAAAACTATTGTATGCGTTCGGTTGCACACTCAGTGAAAATACTGCTATATAAATAAAACTTAGAGAACTCTTTAAAACACCCACACTAAGAAAAATATAGCCAAAAAGCCTTTTAAATATTTTATTACACTTCGTTGCATGTATTTTCACCCTCTTACTAGAAATACACGAAACCTTTTACAATTCAAGTGTGTTAATAGCAATTTACTAACGACTTTTGCACATTGTGATTCATCAATTCTTTACACTCGCATTATTCTTTTGAAATTGTCAGACACACTTAACAGCGTAGTTCAATCAAGCTTAAGAACTAGTTTCATTTTAGCCTGAAATTTCTGTTGCCTATCAGCCTGAAACATTCCCCTGAATCTCATATTCATCATTCTAGCGCTGTGCTTCTCTTTTTACAACCTCTTAAAGGTTCAAGGGAAAATTGAACATAATTCAAGTAACCTGAATCTCGGCAGATATGGCAGAGGCGTCACTTCATAAAAAAAATATTCCTTTAGTATGCATAAAATATTCAATTTCCACAGCCTGTTTCAAAATTTCAAGTAAAACTATCTCGAAAAACAAGTAAAATTAAATATGATGATTTTTTTTAACGTTTTGAAATATTATTTAATTACACCCACTTTCTTGAACTGTTTGAGAGAAGGATCACATTCGATTTAATGTTTCTGTTTATTGTTCTTCATAATATCATTGATAGCTCTATTATATTGACTAAAATAGGTTTCCATGCTCCTGTCAGAAACACACGAAACCATTGACAATTCAAATGTGTCAATAGCAATTTGCTAACAATATTTGCACTTCTAATTCATCAATCGTGAAATTGCTAGAATTGGGTAACTCCGTATCTGGTTTAATTCAATTTTTTACCGTAAATAATGTTGAATTTAGGAGAACCATTCTCCGGTATTTCCCCGAATTTAGGTATTGACTGGAAGAACGGTTATGACACTTTAAGTTTTGATATTTAAGTCATTATTTGCCCTATAATTTCAAACACTCGTTGCTTTTGACAGAGATTTTACTTAGTCAAATATTGTAATGTAGATTGAGTTTAGTTAAAAGTATTAGATATTTTTTTTGTCATACTTGACATTGATATGTTTTAAGGTTAAATGAATCTCAAAATAATTAGATTTTTTAAAATATTTAAAGCGTTATATTTTGTTTTAAAATTGTTTCTGTGCCATGTATTTTAATAATTGTGTATAATTCAATATAACTAAGGAATGTTAAAGATACTGTGTGTAATTTATTTTGTTAATGAGTAAATAAATACAGTATAAACAGGCGAGTTAATTTTGTCAAGAAATTAATAGATACAGTGTAATTTAGCAGGTTTATTGTTCGATATGGAATAAAAACAGTAACAGAGTGATTAATTACATGAAAAAATCGTCTAGCATGAACGTTATGTACATATTATATGCTTATGGTATAGGGCTTATGAATTCTTACTCTCTCATACGTTCCCACAGTCGCTCGGATATTAAGCCCCCCCCCCCCCCCCCCCCCCCCCCCCCCCCAAGCCTCCCCCCCCCGAACTACTTTGCTCCTTCATTATCATTCCCGCCAAATCACATACCTCACATTCCTCGTATCTTTTCAGACACACATTCTTTTCTTTTTGTCTCACTCGAGCGCACTGTCTTTAAACTATTTCATTTCATTACATTACACTTTATCAATCTTTCATTCATTCTTCACCAAATATTTCATACTCCTACTCTTAACTCCATCTTTCCCTAAACGACACAGTTGTTTGATAACCTCGCAAGCACCTTTAAGTGTTTAGGAGCGTATGTTCCTTAAAGGATAGATGATGAGGATGATTGTTGATAAATAAAAACTCGTCGAAATCGGAATGTGTAAAGAGGAATTTTATTGACAGACGTCGGTATTTATAATGCTTATTGAATGTGTGCGGGAATGCGCACGCGATATGTCGCTGTCTCGTCTCTGCGTTTACAATACGTTTTTAGTCGCGTGTAGGTATTCTTTCTGTTTTGGGAGACCGCGCGAAAGATGTGTTGCTTTCTCGTTTCCTTATGGAATGCGCTCTCATTTGGTAACGAGTTGAATGGCCGGCACGTGGACTTTGTCCATCGATTGTCTCGGATTGTAAAGGTGTGCAAAGGTCGTCTCGTGGGTTCAGTGACCGCGCATACGGTCGCCACAAGCGTATATTTGGCGCTCCTACACATTATCTTATCCTTTCACCCATCATTACAGTTTTTAATTTGAATACCCTAGAAGCAACTTAACCTCAACTATTATACCAAAAACTTAAACTTATAAAAAATTGAATATTTAACTTTGTTATTCTACTAATTAAATTAATTCTACACGTAGTTCTACCTCGTATCTTGAGGCTCTCTTTAGATGGAATAATTCCAGTTCGTTACAAGATCATTGCTTAGGTGGGACCGGTTTACAAAACAAAATATCCAAAATAAATGTCCAATTATCCAATTGTCCAATAAAACCTGTAAATTAGTAACTTACAAATATTACTTATACTACGAGTAATAACCATACGAAATATCCATGAAATAATCATCTCCTTTGTACACCACTCCTGTCCGTTTGACTGGCAAACAGTAAGAAAAAGAATCGGTAGAAAGACAAAGCAACGTGAAGTAATAAATCTAAGCCGCTTATGATTAAAAAGTCCTTTTTTTTTTAAATAAATCAAACTAGTAGTAATTTCCGAGTTGGAAGACAAGTTTTTTACGAACTAGGCAAAGACGTCGTCACTAGACCTTTGATACTCGTAATAAACGTGCGCGCAAATTAACATGTCTTAATTTTCTTCTAGGATTAAAACATTCAAGCTTGAAACTTGAAACAATTTTAAAGTAATCTATTTGAGACACTGGTTTAATTAATAAATCGTCCCTTGTCGTCCCGAGAATCTCATTTGACAAAGATTGTATTTCATGAAGTAAAGTCTCATTTACGTCCACTCATTTGGAAAAGGCCGACATTTTGTGGCTGTGTTTTATCATTTTATTTCAATACCCCTATGAATAATAAATTAATTTATGCGCGTGGGTTATATACATGTGTCCAGATTCATGTTTCAATTTATGTATCCGTGAATGGAAATACCACAATTTACTCAAAAGGTCTTTTATCTAAGTTATTTACTCATCTGCATTAATTATTAAACGTGTCAATAGAAATTTGCTTACGTTAATATCACCAATAACAATTTGTGAACGGAAATTGTGGTTGTTAAATTAAAATAACTTCATATCCAGATCGGTGGATAGAATTAATGTAGATTGTGGTTATACTTGGGAAAATGTAGGATGGTTCCTGTGACGTTTGAGACGTCATGTCTCAAAGGGATGGGGTAAAATCGTTTTTTTTTTTACAAATTGAATAGTTTTTTTTATAAATCGAAGAATTGTTTTTCTCTAAACTGACGTTTTAATTCCTAATTATCATTAAACTGACTTTCAAAATGATTGTATGATTTGTATCTATCTTTAAATGAGCCAAGATCGAATACCCCATCCCTAGCCAATGCAGATTAACATAGTGACTTTTGACACACGTCACCGAATATTATTTGATTTTGACAAACTGCCATATTTTTGCAAATTTAAAACAAGGTGTATTAATTTGTCATTATTGTTAGTTTTATGTAATGTATTTACCTAAATAACTTGATATTTATTAGAATTGAGGCTTATATTAAAGTTGATAACATAATTAAAATTACTGAACGAGAATTATAATAAACACGAATTTTCTCCGTTTTACATAGTTGTGATAATTATTTAGGATTTTTTTCACTCATACGGTACCCTTCAACATATTCAAACTGGTGACTGGGACATATTAAAAATAATTGCCTTGAATCTTTTAACACCACTGTAGTAGGCACAGAACTCGCGGTTCGTTCGTTCGTCATATGAAGAGCCAACAACACTAGCACTAGCACACGTGAAACGCGTGAGTGTGGTTACCATACGAATACTTTCTTTGAAATTGGACCCTTTTCTTATTATTTGGTTATGAGTAGGACTGTCTTTTCGTCTTAGTCATATTTTTTTACAGTTTACTATTTTCTAAAACTAAAATAAATCAACCTATAAAGTATTAAACAACAACAGTTTTGTTAACAAACATTGTGCCGTATATAAGAATATTAATGATATGTAACGAATACGCAAGCGGGATTATGTTTTTCCATAAACAAATTAACATTATACTCGTAATGTAGAGCACAGACCTCTCATTTGCGTTTCCATTCAGTTCTATCCTGCACCATGCGTGTCCTCTGAGGTTCTTCAATACCTTTGATATTATCTGAACATCGAGTCTTCGGTCTTCCAGCATTTTTTTGTCCAGTTCTGGACCGCTACTCGAGTAATATCTCCAT
The DNA here is from genome assembly GCA_949825065.1 of Odontocerum albicorne. NCBI lineage: Eukaryota > Metazoa > Arthropoda > Insecta > Trichoptera > Odontoceridae > Odontocerum > Odontocerum albicorne. Next base: position 37,489,703 of record OX463847.1, on the reverse strand, counting down.
ACAACAGTCACACATTTGTCTCATGTCACGCTCAGTTCCATTCAATTTAAGCTGCTGTATTTGGCAGATCTGCCACGTATATTTGATCCCTGGTCCATTAATTGCAATAAAAACAATCATTTTACCACTCAAGTAAGGGAGGTAAGTTCAACGGCGACCGGCATGCTTTATCTAGGACAGCTTTTTGTAGATTCAATTCTAACTTGTTATTATTTTAATTCACGTTTAAGTAGCTAATAAGCTACTAAACTATTTTTTCTGACGCAATAAATCCTGAAAATAAAACCGACCCGGTGTGAATCCACCAGCATACGAACATTCGACGCCAGCTTACTTGGCACGAACACTAACCGTTAAACCACAGGCGGCGATAAAAGTAAATATGTGTGTGTACTAAGAGGAATGATTAGAACTGAGATAGAAATGAATTTACGGTTTATTTGTCATAAAACTCGGGTGATACAATGTACTGGGCTCAATTAACTTGTTTATCTGACGGTTTTATGGCCGGTTTGGACGAAATTGCTGAAACTTAGTGTCAACCATTGTGTCACTTATCGACGTTGGAGAGACAAATTAACCTTATTTACTAAATAGAGATTGCAATACAATTGATTATCACCTTCGCTTGTACCTCGAATCTAAAGAAGACTGTCGAAGGAGAAATGTACGGCAAATACTCACATTTAATTTCAGTCGATTATACCACCACCGTTTTTATGACAAAAAAAGTCCGCATCAGCGCGATCTACACTAGAATATAGAAATATTATTTATTAATTATAAACGTGACACCCCTTAGTGACGAAGAAAAAGAACTGTTCAAAGATATTCCTTCTCCGGTGGGGACATACTATACCTAAGTGGAAAAATAATATAATAGTACCGACGACGAACTTAAAATTCGATGTCACGAGAGAACGAAAAAGACTCGTAGCGTAGTAAATATACAGAGGTACATGGTAGAGCGGTAACGCACTGGACTACCGTGCGGAAGGTCGTCAGTTCGAACCTCTCACTATACTACTCACTTTAAATGACACAGGTATTTTTCCGCCTAGTATTCGGGGGTATAAGGATACATATGACTGTGGTCATATATATTCTTTCAAAAAGAGATGAAAAGGACAATATGCTGGTGTGCTCCGATCATCTCAATTCGGTGTGCCATTGGATCAAGTACAGCTTTGTGGCCGGTGAGTTTGCTAGTGTGCAACGGCTCACTTAGTTAAAAAAACTCTAGGGCACAGATTCGCTTTCCAATCGATTTTTTTATCCACTTTGCACAGATTTCTCCTGTTACATAAAGAGGATCTGCTTCTAGAGTTACAATAGCTTATTAGTTAGGAAGAATATCAGTCAAGATTCTTCTCATATGTTACTGCTAGGTGGTGCCGAGAATATATCAACCGTGTCATTCAGTTGGTTCAATATCTCTATACCACGCGTGACTGAGAGTTCAGCCATGATATTCGTTCTGTAAGTTGGTATCTAGAAGACAGGGTGATTCCTTGCACGGCTATATTTATTGGGTACATATAAACTTAGTGCTTCTAGAATCGCGGGACAGTTAAGGCCACCTTGAAAAACCTTAAGTAGGAATATTGCAATGGATTCTTGCCTTCTTGTTTCAACGCTTCTATAGTTACACACCGTGAGAAGTTCGACATGGTGCGCATATTTTGGGTAATCACCCTTTGTTCTGTACCATAGATATCTGACGTTTTTTTTTATATTTTTTCTATAATGTTTTTATATTTGAGCTGATGAGGAGCCCAAAATGTAGATGCATATTCTAATTTGGTTCTAATTAGATAATTATATAAGTTTCGAAAGATATCGGTTCTGTTAAATTCTCTTGATATTCTCATTGTAAAACCGAGTAGTTTGTAACAGTCCGATATCAAACGTGAGACATGGTTAACGAATGTGAGTCTAACATCAAAGGTTACACCTTAATCTTTGAATTAAGAAACTCTGTTTAATGTCACTCCCTGTATAGTATACTGATGGTGGATTGGTGAAGACGATCAACTATAAGATATAATTGACGTTGAAAGGGAGGGGAATCCTCGGCTATGACGACCAGCAACGAACGAACGGTTAAATATACTTATAAAGCGGTTTAAGGCTTGAAGTTCAAACAGACTAGCAGCTTGTACTAGATCGAAGAGGCTGATCGGTCCGAAGATGTACCGATGTAAGACTGCATGAAGGTCATGAATAGAAAATTGTTCTCTCTCCTTACCCTAAAAGGGATAAAGCGAGACGATATGAATGAAAGTATTCAATATTGACAAAATAAATGTTAAAAAAATAGTACATTAAAACAGTGTTTTAAATATTATTTGACAGTTTCACATACCATAAACTCAGCGATGTTAATGCAGAGAAAATAAAAAATACTTTATTTTTTTATAATAACATGACAAAAAGTATTTCTCTGTGTCACAGTTCACCAAGTACAAAATGGCAGAAGTATGTTTGTATCATAACAAAAAACCTTTCCAATTTTTTTTTCCTTGACAAGATGACAAGAACATCCGAAAAGCCTATAAATATAAGATAAATTCTTTAATTACCTTATAAACACTGTTTCTGATACTATTTTCCCGCCACCCTCTCTTATCTCGCCGACAATTTTCAGCGTCTTTCCAATCACGGATTAGCGCTACGCACAAACAGAAATTGTTTATTGGCCTTTCCAGTTCACCGCTCCTCTTTTTTACGTCGTCCTTTACTGTCCATACAATGAGACTCTGGAATCAGTTACAAACCAATATAATACTCCCTCCGTCCTTGGCATGCTTTAAGAAGCGACTGAAAAAACTCTTAATAAACTATTAAAAAGTCAGTAAAATAACGTATTTCATTCCTGATTTTTCTTTTACTTTCCTCTCCACCATCCCTTCCTTTCCTTTTGATTGATGATATCTCACTTTATATGAAAAAGAATGTTCGGGTGATTGTCCGACTGTGTGGGGTTCGTGGGTATGTGCTTACGTATATGTTATGTTTATGGATTTCGTGGGGATGGATAGTCACTTGAATGATTTATGCGACCACGTAACTTGCTTCATTTACATTTGCCTGGTTGGTTGGAAGAGATTGCCGCCTGGCAATAAGCCCGCCAGATTGTATTTGCAATTTAAGTGTGAAATAAATAAAATAAATTTATATTTTCTAAACCATCATCAAATAATATAAAATCGGTTTTCCTTACGTCCGTGTGTAACATTAGATGTTGTCGTAGTTGGAGATTTATAGTTAACATTTAACTAATTTTATAATCAAAATATTTTTTATTTCAAATATTATTTGACACCTGTCACTTTTTGATATTATTATAAGACACAAAACAACATTGGCAAATAATTTATTTTTAAGAAGAGATGACTTCGCTGTTGAATAGAAATATATAAATATTAAAACGAGAGAGCACTTTATTATAAGTATTTATTATTAAACATGCTTGATTCTTCGAACATGTTTAATATTAATGCTCAATTGTCAAATTCAAATATCACTCTCACTTACTTTGTACTGTTGCTATATAAATAAATAAACTTGGTGTTAAAAGTTAATAAAAAATTTTGCCCATAGCATACTCAGTTCTGGGTTTCGTTTTATTTTAATTCTACATTATATAAAATTTTCAGTTTCATTCCGAAAACAGATTTCGTTTATATTTTTTTATAATGACCTTTAATGTAAGTTTTTGGTTATCTCAGAAAGATAAAATTATAAGTCAGAATATTAAAGATTTGTTATTATAGATCAAATTAATAATATAGCTGCAAAAACAGCTGCAGAAGCTAAAAGGAAGAAACGATCGCGTCTATCACAATGAGCGAGACTCGACAGAAGCAATAAAGCGACGACATGAAGCAGCACAAAATTGCGTTATATTGCGTTATACTTATAAAAAAATGGCTTCCATTTTTATGACGGGTTATTACTAGGTAATTAAAATTTATTACAGATATCTGTTTTTTATTATGATGTGTAATGAGGGATGCATAGTTGATATCAAAAAATAAAATTAGCACTCATACGCGAAATGGTTCTTATTGGAAGAGATGGTTATGATTGTTGATAAATAAATAAAATACGTAAGAAAATACTATCAAAATAAACCATTCATTCACTCTCTCTGCGGAAAGAGAGAGCGAATGAATGGTTTATTTTGATAGTACGTAGGTATTTATAACATTTCAGAATGGGCGCGGGAGTGCGCTCGCGATATGCTTCTATCTCGCTTCTGTGAATGCAGAAATGGTCAATTGTAGTATTTAGGTAACAATCTATTTACGGAACCGGCGAGACAGCGTGGTGCGTTCTCTCTCTAGTATGTAGTGCGGTCCGCTCGCTACGGGATGACTGGCCGGCGGATGATCTTTGGACTTGAATGGACGGCGTATGTACTTTGGACTGTTTATTTAAATTTGTCGAGGATTGCGAATCTCATCGGTCATTGACCGTATGTATGCGACAATATTCCGCGACGACCGTGGATCCCTACAAACCTAAGGTTAATAGGCCACCCATGGGAATGTATGAGGATTGCTGTGTTCTGATGATGATGTTGGCAGAGGGTGAAGATGAATTGAGGAGTTTAATAAGAAAATTGTATGAGAGATGCAAAGTGAAAGATCTGAAATCGAATATTGCGAAATCCGAAGTCATGGTGATAGAAAAGTGTGTAAGTAAATTCGACATGTAGGTGAACAATGAAAGATTGAAGGAAATTGATTTCCGATATTTGGATAGTATTTTCTCAGATGATGGAAGAGTTAACAAAGATATCGAATGATATGTAGCGATAGGAAACAATGTCGATGAGGTCATTAAACATATATACCAGGGGTGGGCATACATAAGGTCAACGAGAGCCACATTCTGGATTTTCATATATACGAGTATAAAGAGCCACACCATAGTCACGTTCTCACGTAGTATTAAATACACAAATTAATATTTATTACATATTCTACACAAATATTAATTGCTATATAAAGTATAAAAAATACACATATAAGAAAATATAAAAATAGCGCAGAATACAGTTTGCGTGGTTTGCGCTCATAAAGAGGCAGGAGATGTGCGCGCACCCTACACACTGAAATCACAGCACACACGTATACACCAATACTTGCGTCTTTGACAGTAGCACTCATACATACGTATCTTGTCACTTAAAACATTTAGAAAGGAAAATCGCGAAAATACAAGCTTAATGGGGAAAGAAAGTATCTATATTTTTATAAGAGATATTAGGAGCCGCACTTAACCCAACGAAGAGCCGCATTTGCCCACGTCTGATATATACATTAACCGCACAGTATTGAAATCTGTCAAGATGATAGTCCACAACAATATTTTGGTATCAACATTGATGTACACATGTGGGCGTTAAACTTGAACATGGCAAATACTAAAAGAAGCCGAATATATACTGTAAAAAAGGCATACGCTGAGAAGAATACATAGGGAGAAAATGTAGGTCGTTTAATAAATGTTAACTTCTAGCAGATGTTTTGAGAAAGATGAAGATGGGCACTCTGTGATTGTTTTAGCACGTAGAATGATGAATGAAGAATTGCTACAGACTCTAACCAAGAGGGATCACTAGGGATTTTAAACCACTATTTTTATAGATTAAAAATATTACACAATAAATGTAAAGTTGAGTGTAAAGTTAGGATACATATGTGTAAGTAAGATGAATGTAAAAATATTAAGATTGTGGTTGTGACTATTAGATTAGATACTTTTTCACATCTACACATGTAAAGAACACATTTTTCAAAGAAAACCGTAGAAAACTTACTAAGAGAAAATGAAATACATAGAACTCTTGCAGATATTCTGATTTGTGATGGTAAAACATTCGGTTTTAGATTAAGTGTAGTATGAAGTGTTCATATATAATCTACATTCGCAAACCTCAAGTGGTTATAACATACTATAAAAAGTATGATAAATCAACAGCTCTTGCTCTAGTCTAGTAAATACAATCCAAAGTAATGAATCTTCTTTTAATAAAATTAAAAGCTTCGCGATAGATAATGAAGGGAATACTCGTATATTACAGTTAAGAGTTTGTAAAAGTTTTAATCCTGAATGCAGGTCACTAGGAGAGACTGCAGCAGGCGAGGACACTCGAAGGCATTGTTCTCTTAAAGATAAATTGGACCGCTTAGTCCAAAAACTGGATGAAATTCTAAATAATAAATCAGATCACGGTTTCCGTACATATTCCACAGAATTGCTTCTTTTGTTGAACTATGTCGAGCAACTGCATTTCAAGTGGAAGAATTTACTAGGATAACATTTCTCATCTAGGAGATATTAAGTTATTTTCAGTGTTTATTTCTTGAAATTCATTTTAACCTTTCTTAAAAACTAAACGATGAACCCATGCCATGCATGATTTAAGAATTATTTTGCAGCGTTTCTGAACTGTTATACATATAATAAAACGATGCATAAAATATTCACGGTGTCAACTACTTACTACAACTATTAACACATATTATATCAATTTTCCAAATAAATACCGCATTAAACACAACAATACCGTTCCAACACATCAACCTACAGCTGAATGTCAAAATTATAAACATTACTTGCGACTATTATTTATTCAACATTGCATGAGAGTGTGAAGTTGAACGCGAATTTTATGATTGAAATATTAAACCGCACGCTTAATTTAATTTACAAAAATAAAATAGTGCGATATCTGTTGTTGAAAATCAGAAATATCTTAATTATTTTCGACACTAATGTGCCATTCGGGTGACATCTGTTTTAATATTCTATATTTTTTACTTAGATTTTCAGTGTTCAGGGTAGGCCTAGGTAATTATTATTATAACTAGAACTGGATACAGTCCCATAACACGAACAAAAGTTCTGCTGGCCGAGGTGTTGGAAGACGATGATCTACTGGTTTATGGTTCTTGGTCTTCATGTTGAGGGAGAACAAAATGACATATTCAAAGTAGTTCCAAAGAAAGTCACTCTTAAACCTTACTTGGGATTGCGATCGAGTAAAGAAAAGATAGAGGACATCTGAAAAAAATGATTGATGGAGCTTTTTTATAGAAAAGGGCATACAGTAGTCCTTCCTACACTCACACTGTATTTAAGAACAAATCAGGTTCTCTTTAAAGTGAATTAAGTTCTCCGACTATACAGTCGTTAATAAATTATATTTAATCATTAGGATATCCACCCTTAGCCATTATGCGGCCCAACCCCGTATTGGCGTTGCTCGCCTCCTTATAAATGGTAATAGTATCTATCCATGTGCATCCATTTGTTAAATAAAGTATGCATAAAAATATCAATGTGTTGATCATTTTACAATAATGATTATTTAAGTAAATCAAGTTTAAGCAAAACATGATGGCCACTTACTTTGCGATTTAGAATGCTCATTCCAAAATAATTTGAAAGATGGTTAATAAAATTATTAAACATAAAATAAAAATTTCATTTTTAATAAAAATACTCGTATAAACAAACTTAATTAGAATTACTGAATAAAAAGTACTAACTGCTAACTCTAATTAAGTTTTTCAACAACGGATTATTTTTATTAAACTATATTTTAACAAAAATAATGTGCAAAACATAATATTCCGTTCGATTCGATAGAAACGCTACTTTGAGTTTTTCTTTCTGGCAATACAGTTCACATCACTTATTTTGCTAAGCATAAAATAATTAAGAATTCTTTCATTAAACCTAATCCCCGGAAGGAAACTCTTCCTCTGACAGCGGCGTACTGGAGTGTCAAAAGAATAACGGTGACACCGACAGAAGGTTTAATATTACGGGCAGAGATTCAATTGAAAATAAATGGGAGAATAACAAACAAAAAAATTGAACCTTTTATACTACTCGTACATTTCCTTTGAAGATTTAAGATGTCGCCAATTTTTTCAATAAAATTACTGGAAGCTGTAAAATTACAGCTAAAATGGCTGAAGGAATGAAGCTCCACCGTATTTTGATTGATTCCATTTTCCTCGTAGTCTCACAAAATGTGGCTTGCGGATAAATTGATGGAGTACAAAAAGATCTTCGAACGTTGCGAGTCACTCAAGAACAGGTCAACAAGGGAGGATTCTGGAATAACAGAACTCTAAAAGTTGACTTCAAGTAGTGAGTAAGAGCTAGAAAGAAGAAAGATGGTTAATAAAATTATTAAACATAAAATAAAAATTTCATTTTTAATAAAAATACTCGTATAAACAAACTTAATTAGAATTACTGAATAAAAAGTACTAACGGCTAACTCTTGTTAAGTTTTTCAACAACGGATTATTTTTATTAAACTATATTTTAACAAAAATAATGTGCAAAACATAATATTCCGTTCGATTCGATAGAAACGCTACTTTGAGTTTTTCTTTCTGGCAATACAGTTCACATCACTTATTTTGCTAAGCATAAAATAATTAAGAATTCTTTCATTAAACCTAATCCCCGGAAGGAAACTCTTCCTCTGACAGCGGCGTACTGCGGATAAATTGATGGAGTACAAAAAGATCTTCGAACGTTGCGAGTCACTCAAGAACAGGTCAACAAGGGAGGATTCTGGAATAACAGAACTCTAAAAGTTGACTCCAAGTAGTGAGTAAGAGCTAGAAAGAAGAAAAAGAGAATCTTCATACATCTGATAGGAATCACACTGGATTACATTTCGAATATCTCTATCTATGATGCTTCTGCTAAACTTAGATGCTCAGTACTGAGACCTTCTAACTCGAATAAAAACTAGGTTATTGTGCCGAATAGTTATGTTAGAAGCTTAATAACTAAACTTTATGTCGCTTGACTGTAGAACAGCGCTTGCTGGGCAATTCAGAAGTTTTCAGAAAAAAGTTTTTATTAAAGAAGTCTTATTTATTTCTAGAAATTCAAACGGTTTTATGACCAGATTGGTACATATTTTTCACCAACTTGCAGCCTCCGTGGCCTAGTTGGGAAGACGCTTGACTTCGATTCGGGGGTATCGAAGTTGATTCTCATCGGTTACCGAATAAAAATAAAAAAACAAAAAAGGTTCCAGGCTGGTATAAATCGTCTGGCAATAATTCTCGTACGCGCTAAATGTGTGAAAATATTGTTGTCTCTTAACACAAAGGAGTATTGACAGTACATGCGACGACGAACTCCAGTGGCTCTAAACCCTTAGACCGACGACATTGGTATCTCCAGTTAACACTTTTCAAGATATTTACATCGCCAATTCAGATGTATGTTATCGAGGGTTAAATAAAAGAGTGATAAAATATATATTTATTTCTTGTATTATCAATCGATGACTGGAGTAAACGGGTGCCCCAAATTCAAATCCTGGCGAATCCATTTCCTGATTTGTTTTACTATTAAACCATATTTAATCTAAATGTATGTTTTTCGTTATCGCTTATAGGCTCACATATCACCTGACCGTATTCCTAACGGGGTAGACAGAAAGAACTGATGTCCAAACTTTTCTATTCAAGAAATCAACTTTCGTTTCTTCCACATACATACATCTCGCTATTATTCATACTTCTCATTTTACTTTAAAAATCTGATCCGCTTGATCCAGCTACGTTTACCAGATCAACAATATCTTTTGCACACAACTTGCACTTGTGACTTCTACATTAAATTAGTTATTCTTTTATCATTCAATATCTCCATATGTCCACGCACATTTCTTTATCTTTCATACATTAATTTATCATGTCTTATTTTCGACTTCTTTCATGCATTGACACTCCACTTCTTATTATTAAAGTACACATCACCAAAGCATCAATTTTACTTTTATTCTTCATCTGTCAACTCCAAGTTTTATTGTCATACGTCAAGGTGGACACCAACACAATATTTTGTATTTTTTGTCATTTTTGCTGCTTTTGATATGCACATAGTGTGGTTCTTATATGAGTATATTACCTTGTTTCCTGTAGCTACCCTTATTTCAATGTTCTTCATAAGCTTCTTATCATCAATCCATACTTTTAAGTAACACAAAAACATAGAAAAATAAAACCCAAGTTCAGATTAAACCTACCGATCATCTTGAAACTTTGGTTATCTTTGAAACTTGAATTTGATCTGTCAAAACTTGGTGCTTGCTACAATACACGCACAGACGTTTCCCACCCCCATGATGGATGAAAACCATACTCGATCACAAGGGATTGCTTGTCATTATCAATCACAGCAAAAATCATGATTCAAAAGTTAACAACCCAAGGAGATGAAATAGTTCATAGAATGAAACAAAATTTTTTTTTTTCAATAAAGGTTCCCTGTAGTTTTAGAGCGACGAATAGTATTTATTACATTTACGATTATATGCCTACATACAAATAGGCTATTTCCTTGTTGGAATAGGTAAAGAAGACAGATAGTGAAACTTTCCTATATCGATACACTTCTTTAGCTTCTTCTACATCCATGCATCTTCTCATACAACTTATATGATTTATTTAACTTTCTTCGTTCCTTTATTCCAGAATATTATTAAGTTGATCCAACCATACTTTCTTTGATCATCTCCTTACACGCATTTCACTCACATTTCATGCACTATCATATATGTATTTTTTGTTAGTCTTTCTTCGTTCATTCATTCCACATACCCAAACTATCTCAACGTGCTCATTATTCGTCATCTTACTAAACACATCAACCGTAAGTTCACACACATCCCTTATCACTTCATTTCGTATTCTGTCGTAGTATCTCCACACACGCTCTTACTTGTTCAGGTCAGAAACTTTTGGATGTCACTGCGTAGTTGCATTGTATACTTAAATAAATATAAATATTTATCGAAGGTTTTGGCTTCAACCTTGCACAACTTCATATATTTAACAATAAGTTACTTTATCATACCACTTATTACAGTAATCCTCGCTATACGTATTTCTACCTCCTATCCCGAAGCTTTCTTCGAATCCCGATTTGTTATTACAGCAGTGCTTATATCAGACTTGTGCCATGTTACTATGAATCAACCACATCAAAAGTATTTTTGTTTCCGTCAATGGACTGGAAGATTTGAATTTTCATCATCTTCCTCTTCTTCTAGATCTTGCGATCTATTTAAACAGGATTTCAGTATTGGTCCATTGACGAAGATGTCCATCTTTATCTCCATCTCTTTGGTGGACGTCCCGGTGGTCGACGACCCTCTGGAATCTCGTGCATTACAATCTTAGGTATTCTCGCGGGGTCCACCTTCTCAACGTGGTCCCTTCAGAATCGTCTTCTCAGCCTACTCCATCTCACGATGTCCTCAATGTTACCACTTCTGCGGATTTCCTCATTAGGTATCCTATCTCTAAGGGTTCTACCTACGATAGGTCGCAGTGTTTTCATTTCTGTTGTTCTGAGGAGGTGTTTCGTTCTTACAGAGTCTGCTTTTGCTTCGATTCCGTAAGTCATAACAGGTCTTATGCGTGTTTTGTATATTCTGACTTTGCTTTCCCCCAACATGTGTTTATTAACCCAAACAGTGTTCCTCAAGCATCCGGAGATAACTGCTGCTTTATTGGTTTGTTCTTTGACTTTATTATACAGATCGTTGCAGCTAGATATCTCCACACCCAGGTATTTAAACTTCATGACCTGTTCTATGGGTTTATCGTTTTGTTTTGCCGACGGATATCGTCATGTTATATCTCTCAGATGCAAGATGGAACCTATACAGCTTTCGTTGTAGATCGTCTTCGCTTTCTGCTAGTATAGTTGCGTCGTCAGCATAGCATACCACGCTGATGAGCTTTTTGCCCATCCTATATCCGAGATCAAGAGATACGACCTCCTCTATGATCTTGTCCATGATCAGATTGAAAAGAAATGGACTGAGACTATCGCCCTGTCTGATTCCTGTTAGATTAGGTATCTCTTTAGAGAGCTCTCTATCCACTTTAGTTCTTGTTTTGCCATTGGTGTTTAGATCTTGTATTGTTTTTATTATGGATGGCGGTATACCTTTCTCCAACAGGATATTATGATGAAAATTGCGTCAGTTGTAGATCTGTTCCTCCTGAACCCTTGCTGTTCCTCCCTGTTTGTAATTGTGCGTTCTAATTTCTTTTTCAATATTGCTGTAAACAATTTCAGCACAGAACTCAGAAGGGATATCCCTCTATAGTTTTCACGGTTGTTTTTACTTCCTTTCTTAAATATTGGTATCGTTATACTTGTGTGCCATTCCTGTGGTAATCTGGAATTTTCCAGGACGCCATTGAACAGTTTATGTATTTCTGTAATTAAATTATTTCCCGCGTATTTCATCATCTCGTTTGATATGTCGTCTATGCCAGGGCATTTGCGATTCTTTAAGTTCCCTATTGCTGATGCTACTTCCAGTACTGTGAGTGTATCTAGTGTTGTCACTTCTATGTTATGGGGGTCGTGTTGCGCTTCATCTTTGTACAGATTTTCAATTTTCATGAATTAATTAAAATATTTATATAAATATTTCTAATTAATTCAATAATATTACTGCAAAGGAAAAATGTTTAAGAGGTGTTGAACCTTTTGAATTATGTGGTTATTTATTATTTTTTGTTATTGCTTATAACTTTAACTGAGAATTGAACTTATTGAAGAACTGAGAATCACTGACAAATTACCAACAATATGCCTTCGACGAGTCCTCCGATTCCTTTGGCACATTGCTCGTGGCCATGGAGACAGTTTTTTTAGAAGGTTGTGATTACTCAAGGCATGGAAGAATGACACACAAGATAAATAATCCTAATGCGTTGAACTGATCGAAAAAGAGACGCAACTGGAATACCCTTAACAACTGCCCTTCGAGCCACGGAGTGCAGGGATGGATGGAGAGGCGTCGTCAGAAGAGACGGCTATCATGGGAGTCACTATGCTCAGACATGAACTACACGACAGGATGATGATATGACTCTGTTATATTTCTAAATTCATTGTTGTATGTGATATAATTTTTGTGAAATATGCAAACTTTAACTTTTCTGTTTTTTAATTATAATTTGTCTCTATTATGTTATATAGTTTGCAAATTCTGAAAATAGTTATAAGATAGACTGCTCTCATAACAAAACGGGATCATACCGCCTGAAGACAGCCTTAGGATAAGAAGTAGTAACACATGTAGCGGAGGTTAATGTAATTTGTAGAAAAATAAAGGGATTTATTGTTATAACATATAATATTATAAAATACATTTTTTTTTGTTGTTTTGTAGATATGGTGGAAGAAGACTCGGAAGAAGATGAGGATATCGAAGCCAAGATGGGGCCTGCGAGGAGAAGGGCGCAGCTCCTGAGACTGGTCATCCTACCCTTCATTCCCATCCTGGCGCTCATCGTGCAGACCACTCTAGCACTGAGAGACAGCCTGCTCTATAGGCAAGAAGTTGCAGAGGTTGAAGAACAGGTAAGAAACACTTAACAATATCAAGCCAGCCTCCATCATCCTGTCCCTCGTGTCTGAGGATGGCGGCAGCCATCGAGTCTTTTAATAGTCTTCTTCTATCTGAATCTGTCCCGGGTCGATCGGAGAGCATCCGACATTGAAGATCCCGTCGCAGTCCTGATCAGGTCATTCCATCGGTTGGGGATATTCTTCGAGATCTCGTCCATTCGACACTTCCGACGACCACAAGTTTCTCTAGGCTATTCAGCTCTCTTCTCGTGATGTGACCGAAATACTGCAGGACACGTTGCATACGCAATGACCAAAGGTGATTCTTTTTTTTCAGCTCGGCTTAGATGGGCACATTTGTTTTAATGGCTGACATGGAGCATTCTGTGTTAATACCACATTTCAAAGGCATCAATCCATTGTCTTTCCGATTCTCCTCCATGCCAAGTCAAGCCAGCAGATCAATAAAAAATGTCAAAACAGAACACACAATACACGTACAAATCATTGTACCGTGTCCCTTGCGGAATAGGCAGATAAAACAGACCTCCATTTTTTTATATCCAAGCACACAACTTTCACGTCTTCCATATTTAACACATCTCGTCATAATCTTCAATTGTTTATACTTCTCACCTGACTTTTCAAAATCTGGTCCATTTGATCCAACAACGTTTTTATCGGTCTACTTCTTCCACGTACACCTTGAACTTCTGACTTGTATATTCGATTACTCATTCTTTCATTATTCATTCTCTCCACATGTCCAAACTATTTCAAAGCTCATTTCTTCGTCTTACTTACAACATACATTTTATTCATCCATTTATTTCTGATGTCTTCATTGCACCTTTTTTCATACATTGACACTGCACAATTTTCCTAAGTGCACGCATATCCACAGCATTAATCTTACGTTTATCCTTCTTTTGCCAGACCCAAGATTGACTTCAATACATCAAGGTGGGCATCAACATACTATTATGTATTGTCCAACAACGTTTTCCTCGATTTACCTCTTCCACGTACCCATTGCACTTCTGACATGTGTATTCGCTAAGTCATTATTTCATCATTCATTCTTACGATATGGCCAAACCACTTTAAAACTACTTTTTCATAATACTTTAAACATCAATTTTATATATTATTTGTAGTTAAGGCATTAACATTGTGGAGGTTTAAAGACATTGTAATTTGTTTTATCAAACACCGTTTATTCCACTTTTTGTAACGGTTTTTGTAACTCGTTTTATCACTTTTTGTAACTCGCCGAGGTCGTCCCATCCCTCCCTCAGCCCCCAGTCCCCAACCCGAATGCTTACCGTTAGAAGCGTGTATCTCGGTACCAGTTCGAACAGAAGTCAGTATTGTTTGTGCTCCTCTGATGATGAGGTGAAAGCCTTGAAAACGGTAGGGTTATACCATTACAAAAAGTGAAATATACAATGTTTGATAAAACAAACTGAAACATCAATTTTATCCATGCATTTATTAATGCTGTCTTCGTTCCGTCTTCTTTCATACATTGATGAACATCTAAATAAATGTTCAAAGGCTTAATATTGGTGATGTTTATGATTACATCTTCTTAAATGCAGTTTGGAGGAGAGAAAAGCTTTTATTTGACATAAATCTTTTAACTTCGGTTAAGTTGATAAAGATAAGAAATTAGAGGCATAAACCTTATTTGAGACGCATACTCATAAAAAATTATCTTCAATTCTAGTGGTCATGAAAAATAATCCATTACTTGAAAATGACTAACGTGGATTCTAAAGGATTTTTTTTACAGATTCTGTAAGCTTGTCAGATTAGAGTGCATTGATCACTGACTGAAAGTATGAAACTACTATTTATTTATTTATCTATTATTACACATGACAAGAAATATACATCATTTGCGAAGAAAACAAAAGGTAATTTAATTTAGACATAAATTATTTTAATAGATCTGGGTTTGTCGCCTTTCCATTTTTCGTATCCCCAGTAAACTAAGTTTTTGCCTGCATCTCACTGAGGATATTTAGCATGAAAAAATAAATCGATACTTCTTTCTGATTTTTGATTACACAAAAACAAAACCCCGTTGCACGTTCTCATCAACCTGACAAACAGTGACACTCAATTACAACTGGAAACATCATGTGGAATCAAACTCTTCACACATCATGACTCCAGAAAGACCAAACTTGTTCATCCCATAATATACCGCACACAATCAGAAGAATAAAAACAAAAACAAAAGCAAAACCAAAAATTAACCCAAAATGAAACAAAAAGGTTCATCCCATAATATACCGCACACAATCATAAGAATAAAAATTAACACAAAAATATACAGAAACACAAATACAAAACAACAAGAAGAAACCCAAAATACTATGGCATCTTACAATGTATGGGTTTGATGCACAGCACTAGTAGATTGAAAAGATATTTTCTAAAACATGAATTTAATCAATTTAGACAAATTACAGTATTCTGAAGCATTATAATTGGTTTCCTTATTTATTTTAAAAATTAAACTACAAAATATCATGAATGTTGTCCTTCGTTCTCATAATATAATATTACAAAATTATTTTATAACCTTTCAGACCCGATTTTAAGCCGAGGTTATTTTTAAAAAATCCAACACGGAAATTTGTAATTATGTACGTGTAAAATAATAATAATACAAAATATCTTTTTCAAAAAGCCGATGTAACACGTTTCATTCAGTAATGGTACGTGTTTCATTCCCGATTTCCCTTTCCTTTCAAACATCGCTTCCTCTTTCTTTGATTTATGATATCTCAATTCTATTTTCAATATGTTTATTTTTCATGAATTTTATATAGATTATATGATTTGAATATTTTTTGTGACCATGTTGCTTCCTTTATTTATTTTAATAGTTAGTTGGAAGAGATTGCCGCCTGGAAATAATCCAGCCTCGTTGTTTAAAATAAGGTATTAAAATAATGGTTCTCGCCTTATAATCGATATTTTTTTCCAAAATTTTCAATTAAAATTTAAGACCCGATCAAAATCAAGACAGCCTTTTTCGGCGCCCGGCTTGTTTTTCAGCAATTATGATTTTTATTAACGTGTTCCCCGCGGGAAGCACAAACGCCTGTGATCTGACGACAATCCAAGTTTCAAATCACAAATACTTAAAAAAAAATGACTTAAAACCGGAATAAAAATTGAACTAAAATTTAAATAATCTTTATTCTAGCGACATCTCTGAAAATTTTTTCAAATAATATATTAGTTTATGAGATATTGTTGAATAAACAGAGCGCCGAATTTTTTTGGTTTCTCAATATTTCCAGCATTAACGACCTGTCGCGCGGATCGAGTCCTGCGATGAGTCTCTCTTACGTAAATAAACATTACTAAGTCTGTCTTACGTAAATAAACGTTACTAGTGCTATATGCATTTGATTGGGTGAGTGTCATGAAGCATTGATTTGATCGTAGCATTCCTTTGTTTATTTTACGTAATGTTTAGTTTATCTCCTTTATTTAACGAGTCTCCTTAAGAGTAATGATTATTATTTATTATCAGAAAATTACTTAAGTGTCATGTTTACTTGGTGTTGTAATCAAATATCAGTGGTTCTAAACAAAATATGTGTTTAAACGTAGAAATTAAAAAAACGCTGAAATTGTGCCGCGCACAGGATTCGTGGAATTTGATTTTTAACGCGGTGAACAGGTTAAGGGTTTACTTAAGTTGCTATATCTATGTGAATATTGTAATGAAACTCGGTTTATATTTTTCCTTGGATAATTTAAGTGATTATGGTGGTTTTATCAATATTTTCCTTTATGGAGAGTTACGTCACACTCCTTCCACATGTATGTTAACTGGTATTATATCTACTCTTGTACTTAGCACATACATTGCAAGTTCTGCGGGATACTTTTTTGTCAGTTGATCGAACATACTCGTATATCACCGCAGGTTCTTTGACAACCTGTTTGAAGGATCCTGGAAATGCTGGACCCGGAGACTGTAGTTGGTCTCCAGATTTATATATGAAAATCTTTAAGATGTGACACTTCACTGCGCACTGATGAAATGACGTCAATCAATTCATGCATCATAAATCATTATCTAGGACAGGGGTCTCTGAACTACGGCCCGTGAGCACCACCAATCTGGCCCGCGGCAGCGGGCCGGATATGCCCAGTATCCGGCCCGTCATAGTTTATTTTGATTATATTGTAAAATTGACAATGTAAGTAAATCATACAAAATAATAATCAGATGTTTTTATTTAACGACCAATTAACATAGGAAACACAATAACTGACATGCATAATGAAATTGAAAATTTTAACTGTAATTAGTGATATGAGATTTATTCTAAAAACTACAAAAAGGGACATACATAGGTAATTCACATAATGAAATTAAACATTATAACTATGATTTATGAGATTTATGTAGCTGAAACTTTCCACTGACAATTTTTTGCAGTTGTGGATCAAGTTTACTAGTGAAAATTATCAGCAGCGACTTCAAATGCTCATCAGTTAATTTGGATCTGTAAATATTTTTTGTGTATTTCATTTTGGAGAATGTTTTTTCACACAGATAAGTAGTGCCGAAAGTGGAAAAAGCGACGAGCAAATTTATGCAACTGATCAAACTGTGTGAGTGGAAGACTCTTATAAAATTCCAGCAATGATGACTTTAAATATTTTTCTTTAAAAATATCGCTACATTAACCGTAAGTACCAACCGAAATTACGAACGGAGCGGAGTCCTCCCCGCACCCTGCGCCATAGATATCTCAGTTGCCGGCTAGTCCCACAACGAAAATTTGCGCGTAATTCAAAATTTCAGTACGTTGGTATGATGAGCTAGTTAGGTCTTGGCCCTTGGGACTTAGTAGAGGAGTCAGTGTGGCCCTTAGGCTAAAAAGTTTGGAGACCCTGATCTAGGGTATTGTCCAAGCTAGAAATCAGGAGGCTATCGTTTAAATATTGAATTGTTTCCAAAAATATTAGCAAGATGCCAGTAATATGTATGTTTTAAGAAGATCTATCGATCATGTGAAAACATTCGACCGGGACTCAATGTGAATCTTATTTATCATGTTAAAACACGGAATCGGGATACAATGAAATAAAAAAATAGAGTCATCATGTAATCAGAGTCTTCATATCGTGGGGACAACATCGTATTCAATAAAAATGTTAATATTTGTAATTTGTTTTATCAAAAAATGTTTATTCCACTTTTTGTAACGGTATAATCCTACCGGTTTTAAGGCTTTCACCTTATCATCAGGGGAGCACAAATAAGACTTATTTGTGCTCCCCTTATGATAAGGTGAGAGCCTTGAAACCGGTAGAGTTATATCGTTACAAAAAGTGGAATGAACAGTGTTTAACAAAACAAATTACAATGTCTTTAAACCTCAACAATGTTAATGCCCTAACTATTATATAAACAATATATGTAAATATTTATAAATTTAGCAACGTAATCATAAATATATTTCTACGGGGTATTATTACAAAAGTTGATACATTGAAGTTATATTAATTGGACGAATTAGTCGGCTAATCAATACCAAAATCCAGAAGAAAAGTTCTGCTTAGTATTAAAATAGAAAGAAGAAAAAATTGAGTAGGCTAGAATAAACATAAATTAACAGTATGGATGCTGTTTTGGACTGTTGATCTGAAAATAACAAACTACGAAGAAAAATAAGTGCTGATAAGTCCCAGACATGCAATTAAGTTCCATTCTGAGTTGTAACGTACATGATGAAGATGTTTGATAGAGAAACATTTAGTTGATTTAGATTAATATACAATTTGACACAATAGTTGGTATCACTATTCGAAAAGGGATTATAACAAACGTTTCAGAATACGACAAAGCACAGAAGCGTTAACTTTCAAAAAGCTTGCCCGAAACTTTCGTAATGTGATACGAATTCTTAGCACTCCTAACAAAAAGTCCACACGGTATATCCTTACTTTGAGAAAACTTTTATTTCGGAAGTTTTATCTTAAAACTAATTCACTATTTATATTATTATTGTCCACTACGATTAGATGTCCAACATGTGGCATGCACGGTTTCAGAGTAACGTTTCTGAACTGGTACGCTGTAAAACGATGATTTTATATAAAATATTCCCGACTTCAACTACTTACTATACACAATATAAAAACATTTCATGTAAATTTTCCAACCCAAAAAAATCGCATTAAACACAACAATACTATCCCAACACATCAACTGGCAGCTAAAGGCTGAAAGCATAAAACTTCACTTGCGACTTTTATTTATCAAACACCACATCAGGACATGGTTAAAAATAATCTATTTCAATTTAATAATTGTACATTTACAAAAGCACGTCATTTTATTTACAAAAATTAAAAAAGTGCAGCATCTGTTATGACAATTCAGAACTATTAGAATTGAAATATCGGCAATAATATGGTATTTGGATGATATATATTTTTACATTTTATAATTACTTTTCATAAACGAGCTTCAGACAGTTCCGCGTATATGAAGGTGTTTATTATTTTAAGGTTTATATCAAATTTCGTGGCCAAACATAATACGTGTATATTTGACATCGTGTTTTTATTTCAGAATAAATTATATATTTTTATTTATTTATTTTATTTATTTTTTTTATTTATTATTACACATGATAAGAAATATACACAATTTGAGAAAAACAACAGATAATTTGATTTGGGCATACAATTTTAATAGATCTGGGTTTGTGGCCTTTCATTTGTCGTATCCCCAGTAAACTAGGTTTTTGCCTGTATCTCACTGAGGATATTAAACATGAAAAAAATAAATCGATAGTTCTTTCCGATTTTTGATTACACAAAAACAAAACCCCGTTGCACGCTATCATCAACCTGACAAACAGTGACACTCAACTACAACTGGAAACATCTTGCGAAATTCAACTCCTCACACATCATCACTCCAGAAAGACTATTCAAAAAATATTCATCCCACACTATACCGCACACAATCACAAAAATCCCTTTCGCTCGTCATTCATCCTGAAAGCCCAAGTACTCAAAATCCTGTCGCAATAACAACCACGCTCCAATAATATTTTTGGAACAGTTTTCTTGGTTACTCCCCCATGTATTTTTTTCCGTATAAACTTAATAAATTGTTTTCTTATTTGATTGGTTTAAAATGAGGATATAAGTTGATAATTGATTTAAATGTTGACATTATCCTACATAAGATAAACGACGTACATAAATAAATACAGGTTTATTGATAGCAACATAGTATGTACGTAATATGAGGTGGATGGCCATCTTATCAGAAGTTATCAGAAGGTATAGTTTTTCATTATCAAGACTTGAGGTGCATGGCCGCGCGGTAACGCGCTGGACTTCTGTGCGGAAAGTCATCGGTTCGAACCCCGCGCTGTGCTACTTCCTTCGAACGACACAGGCACTTTTTCGGCCTAGTGTTCGAGGGTATTAAGGATACCTATGACTTTGGTCATATCTATTATTTAAAAAAAATATATATTATGTATTAAAATACATTCCTAAAACACATAAATAGCAGAAAATACATGAAGACAAAAGCTTTCAAAAAGTCGGGGTTCATCTCATAACATGACTCTGGCTAATATAGACATATGAGCGGTCTCTTTAGGCCAATGGCCTGTTCTGAGACAGCTGACTTACACCGGTGAAACTCCAGTAAGTTTGAGCTGCAGCTGATCATATGGTTTAATAATTCCAGTCAAAACAAATAATGACATATTTTATTGCAACATCCAAAAACTGGGCATACTTACATTAAAAATAATCTGTCCGTACCCGCCATCACCTCGTTTATTCGTCATGGTAGACATACGAGTAGAGCAAAGATCGTCAGTATTTTCTATCTTTCACCTCTTCTATATTCATACAACTCTTACAATTTATCTAACTTTTACATTCCCTGTTTTCAAAATATCATACACTTGATCCAACCATACTTTGCTTGGTCTTCCTTTACCACGACTTATACTCACATTTGCACTGTTCATATAATATTTCAAGTTTTTCTTCATTCATTCTTTCCATGTACCCAAACCAACTCAAAGTGTCCATCTTCATCTTCTTCAACACATCAGCCTTAACACTTGCCTTACTGTGCTAAAAAATCCGCCAGCCACGGTGTTGGACGTTAAGTGTCCAGTGAAAAATGTATATTTTAAATCAAAATTATGCAAAATCCTCTAGGCTATTTTTTGTAATGAGCTATAAAAATCATTTTATTATGTATTAAAACGTCGAATAATCAAATGCAATATAAGTCCTGGTCACTCGCTATCCATCACAGGGTAGCAAATGTTAAGTTCACATTCACCCTTTATCACTTCATTGCGTATTCTGTCATAAATTATCAACTCATATTTTCTTATAAGTGCACGCATTTCCACAGTATTTATTCGGTGCTTTTAAGCATTTTTTCCACATCCACTTTTTACTCTCACATATCAAAATCAGCACTTAAATACTGTCGTAAAGTTATAAAATTAAACAAGATTTTTTACAAATTTAATGAGCTAATAAATCATTACTAAAATAAATTATCATTAAGAAAAATTCTCTTCAAAGCCAATTTGTGTGGGCTTAAAGATAGTTTAAATGGATCTTTTAAATCTCCATAGTGATTCCATGTCCCCGTCTTGAGCATTTCAAAGTTAATACGGTAATTTTTCATATCAAATTCACTCGTTAAAGAGAGCACTAGAGATGTCTCCCAATAGTAATGAC
The DNA here is from genome assembly GCA_949825065.1 of Odontocerum albicorne. NCBI lineage: Eukaryota > Metazoa > Arthropoda > Insecta > Trichoptera > Odontoceridae > Odontocerum > Odontocerum albicorne. Next base: position 37,467,488 of record OX463847.1, on the reverse strand, counting down.
TTCCTCCTGCGCGGCAAACATTTTAGGACCTGCCCGCTTTACGTAAGGCAGAGAGTGTCATTTCAAGCTTAACATATATATTAGATAAGTTATTTTATCTTCAAATGCACCTCATATTTGAGAGAATTCAGACCTGTTTCTAGATTTTTTTTGCCCAATTTAAATAAAAGAATTATATATTGTTTTCGCTATTAATTAATGACAGCAGCATATAGAAACAAATGACATGAATCTGTTGCTAATCATCAGGGAATCAATAGGGATAGAAGACTGCAGGTACTGAAACTCTTTGCTCTATATGCAACAGAATATGCCACAAGTTGGCTTTCATAGTCATTTCTGGTAGCTCCAACATTAGGTACCCTAATCACCCACTTTGTATGGTGCTTTCTTTTATACTCGTCACGGGTTATGTGCATTCAATTCAATTCATTCATTCAATTCATACTCGTTACGGGTTATGAGAGATATTGAACCAACTGAATGACACTGTGGATATATTCTCGGCACCGCCTAGCAGTATGAGAAGAATCCTGGCTCCCCATTCCTTACGAATAAGCTAGACGCAGAACCCCTTTGCATTACAGGAGAAATCCGTTCAAATTGAATGCATGAAGACATGACAAAGACGTATTGAAATTTTAAAATTTGCCGATGACATCAAAATTTGTAAAGATGAACTACACCAAGAGTTTAGTCACGTGGTATATATTTATAATTATATTAAGCTCTCACAACTTATCAAGTTGATGAGAGTTTATGACGGAGATATTAGGTATAATATTTAACCAACAACCATTTAAAAAGCATCAAACTACTGTTGCATGTTTATGTAAACACAAGAAAAAGGCGCTACTGACGCGGTTTGAGAGTCCCTACATTGACAACTAGAGCCATCTATGAGCAAATTCCGGTTTCATATTTACAGACCGATATACTGTAATGATATATGGCCCAAGTGCGGACCGCACTCATCCCAACGTAAAATATTTGGCCCTGTTACAACAAAAGGTTGCCAACCCATGCTTTAAACTAACACAATGTTAATGCCTTAACTATTAGGTGTTAACGTAAGTTGTGTTCATTTTTTTCCAAATTTAAAAATGAACACCAAAAGTAAAACAAAATGGTAAAGGTTATACGTCATTCGAAAGAAAATTTTCTGCTCTACAAGATATTGTGTTTTCTTTTACGTTACATATATTATTTTATTTGATTACAAAGCATCAAACTATTATTGCATGTTTATATCCTTAGTAAAATACAGACAAAAGTCTTGTTTACTAGGAACACGACAAATGAACAATGTCACACAATGTCCTCCATATATCTATAAAAACACATTACATTCACGAGTAAATATAAATTGCTGACACAACTTACTCCTCCTGCAAGCTCAAATATTCAAAACTCCTGTCACAAAACAACTACACTCCGATGCACTACCTGAATGTTTCGGACCGTTTGTCTTTATTGAATTCAATATCTCATTGTATATTATGGGGGCCAGATACACATTATGCCTTTGGACAAAATATATTCTAACAATAGGGATAGTGTACGAGTATATAATAAAAGATGACATAAATTGGCATAAATAAATGACAAATTTTATACTTGAAAAATAAAAATGTTATGAGATATGTTTTATATATAGAATCACTCACTTCACACCTCATCATTAAACAATATCAAATTGGTTGTACTTGCGTCCGTATGTAATAATGTGTTGTTTTTTTTATAGTGATAGTTTAATATTTATGTTCTAATTATTATAATTTCATAGTTACGGTTTAGTATTGAGAATATTGCTGTCTTCAAATATGTTAAATATTGTCATGTTTAATAATTACAGTTTTATAAAATAAATAGAAATAGATCCAAACGAAAGAACAACAAAGTGCGTTGAATATATGCACAACTAACATATTGCATGCAACAGCGTGAGGCACGTACTTCAGAGGAACGCAATAAGCGTCGCGCTGCATACGCTCATCAAATGCGAAATTTTCGACAAGCGCAACAACAGCAAGAGACTGAAGGGTAAGCCAATGAGCGTCGCGCTGCGGAAGCTATATTATGGAAGCAGTTTTTATTTTTCAACCTTGAGTCTTAGTAAATCCCCTTACATTCGTTATTTTTTACGGGTTACAACTAGTTATTAATAAAATTAAGTATTATTTATGTGAATGAAAGTCAATTTGCTCTAATTTAATAGGTGAATCAATCAAGTACCAGTATTTTAACAGTTTAAATTTCATTGATGATTTGCATGTAATACTGTTTGAATTTGAGTTTGTTCTAAAATGGTGTGCGATTACATCTTATTTTGGAAAATTGCATTCGATTGTAGAATTTTTCGGAGCTTTTTTTTTTCAAATATTTGGATTTTCACCCTAAGCTGTCATCTTATAAGTCTCTTCCTTAGAGCTTACCCGGGTTTATCCGTCACATTTCTGATATAGCTATAAGAAATTGTATGAAGACCGAACCACGTTTAAACTAAACAGATTCGATTCGTTTTTACTATATTTTTATTTATTTATTTTAACTGTCAAAAGACCTTTTGGATACAAAAGATCAATATGTAAATTTAACATTAATATGCTTTGTTACACAATAGAAAAAAAGGGTAAAAAACGAACCCAGCACAAAACTCACCCATTTAATTTACTCAATTCATCTCGGCAAGAACAAGTTTTTTACTTTATTTATACACTTCATTCTCAAAAATATCTGGTGAACTTATTGCTAGGAGGCAATATCTTCCAATCAACAAGACAAAGTAACTAAAAAATGTTACACTGTCGCAAAATTTATTCGAATATATTATTCATCTTTATGAAAGTTATGAACATATACACAATAAAAGTAAAAGAAAGATGTCATCAATCAAAGGAAAAGGAAGAGATGATGGAGAGGAATTAAAAATCAGAAATGAAACACGTTATATTACTAACTTGAAATTAAGAGTGTTTCATTCACTTCTTAAAACACACCAAAGATTGTTAAGGTAGAAGTCTTGCATTGCTTTGTAACTCTTGTAAGTAGTCAAAGTCATACGAAATTCCATACAAAGATTGTTAAGGTAGAAGAGTTTTGCATTGCTTTGTAACTCTTGTAAGTAGTCAAAGTTATATGAAATTTCATATAATGTTCATACTTTTTTAATTTATTTTACACATGAAAAGAAATATGCATAATTTACGAAAAAACAACAGGTAATTTAATTTAGACACACCATTTTAATGGATCTGGGTTTGTTGCCTTTTATTTGTCGTGTCCCCAGTAAACTTGGCTTTTACCTGTATCTCACTGAGGATATATAGCACAAATCGACACTTATTTCCGATTTTTTATTATATAAAACCCCGTTGCACATTAGCATCAACCTGACAAACAGTGACACTCAATTACACATGTATATGGTACATCACGCGAATCAAACCTCTCACACTTCATCACTCCAGACAGACGTTTTGGTATGTCTAAATACTATAGGTAAAAATCAGTACAAGTCGAACAACACAACAGAGCAAATTCATACAATTCAATCAATTCATCCCGGCAAGAACCACTTCTTCACTTTACTCCTGTAAGTAGCTAAAGTCATACGATAATCCATACAATGTCCATGTTGACTACCCCATCTATGCAGTCTTGTTACGCAAGAGTTGTTATACAAATAATTCGTTGCAACCACTTCATTATGGAACAAAACACTTTGCCGATTTGACCTACAAGGAACGTGTAATACGACAAGCCGAGTTAGTTCCGGACTATCGAAATACGAGCAGATAATCTTAAACAATGTTGAGGGCTCTGATTTTCTTCTTTATCAGAAGTATAAGGTCTTTCGAACTATTGTACTGCGTGTTTGGCTTATAACGCCGACGTTTCGAAAACGTAGCAATCTTCATCTTCAAGACTTATTTGTAATCAACTTTACTATAATGATGTGCGCCGGATACCGATTGGTTTATATAAGGGTCTCAATCGTAACGTGAGCGTGTTGGTCCTGCCCATCACGAGAAAATAAGCGTGTGGTTTCCACAAAGGTTGAAGTTATTTTTTAGCTATGCGGTATCATGCTCATATTAGGTGGAATCCATCGCATCTATTAATATTAATGTCTCTGATAATAGACGTTCCGCAATAGCCATAAAACATATTCGAAATTCATGTTTTAGTGTGAACAAGTGTACTAACAAAAATATGGTACAACACAATATTTCCTATTAATCTACCACTGTACTGTTTACATAATGCAATTCTTAGAGTTAATAAGCATATAAAATTTGCTTTACAAATTCGTCGATATTTTTCTGGTTTCGAAAATTATACAAAAAAAAATTATAAAAATATTTTTCCATTCACGAACACATACAAAATGTTTTCCTCGTTGATTCGACTTCAAGGAAAGAGAAAATATGGATTTATGCAGTTTTTTGTAATCATTTAATTTAAAAGCTTTCTCGTGCATTTGGAAGAACGCCCTGAACGAAAACTATTTATTACACTTGATAAGTAATTTTATTGCCGTGGATATGTGTTGCAACTTTTTACGTGTTTCTAAACATTTTTAATACATGTCCGAACTCCCAATAGTATTTTCAAAACAATGTATTTTCTATAAGTTATATTATATCATAATTATACATAACATATTTTGTAATAGTTTGGATATTAAGTAAGGTGTCTAAAAAGCTGACTAGATTCAAAGCAACTTTTCCAGCCAAACTAGATTTTACCGTTCCAAAATTCTTCTTTAACAGTAAAACAGCAATCCGTTTCAATAATTTACTGTTGATGGATCAAATTTACAGCCACATAACTAAAATAAAAAGAACATTGGCCAATAGTTTAGGCCTTAGGCAATGAAAGTTTATATCCTAAATAGTCTACGAGTATATACAAAGTTGTGCAGAAACCAAATGGAATTTAACCATTTGTCCAATGTATATATGTAATTCCAAAAAGCTCTTTATAACCCCTAAATACGTAATTCCAAAAGTCCTTTTAGGCCCCCTAAATTCAACATACATTTCTAAAACGTCCCTTGTTAAATAAAACAATTATAGCAAGCAAAATATAACAATAAAAAAAACATTAATATTATTTATGTATTTAAATATTCTAGCACTAGGCATAGTATATATTTTTTTCTGTCATACGTTTTAGTTTTTTTATTTATTCTTTAATCTAGATATGCGGGGTTGTGGGATGGAAGCCCCCCCGACGCCCTTGCGGTCGGGATCGCCCTACATTGGTGGGGTGTATCTCGGCCGGGGTAATATTTGTGGGATGAGCCCGGACCTTTTAATGTCTTCTCTCTTGAATGTATTTTTTTTGTTGTCATATATTTATTTTTTGTGTTTTTTTTATCTTCTTGTTCTACGTGTTCAAGGGTGTAGGCTGAAAAACGTCTGGTGTCCCCGTGGCTGGGCTTGCCCTATATTGGTGGGGTGTAACTTGGCCGGAGGGATGTTATTATATGAGCCCAGACCTTTTGATAGCTTCGGTTTTTTTAATGTATTCTCTTTTTAATGTGTTCTTGAAATGTGTCTAAATGTATTATGTACCTGTATTTATTATTGATTATTCTTATTATATAATAAAACATGACATAAATTCGCATAAATAAATATTGTAAATTTTATACTTGAAAAATAAAGATGCTCTGAAAAATATTTTATATATAGAATCACTTACATCACATCTTATCATTAAACAATGTCAAATTGGTTATACTTACGTCCGTATATAATATGGCAATATATGTTTTTTTTATAGTTACAGTTTAATATTTATGTTTTAATTATTATAATTTCATAGTTACGGTTAAGTATTGAAAATATCACTGTCATCAAATATGCTGGCTCTTTATAACCCCCTAAATACGTAATTCCAAAAGTATATTTACACCCCTTAAATTCAACATATGTTACATTTCTAAAACATCCCGTGCTAAATAAAACAATAATATGTAGGAAAATATAACAATAAAAATAACATTCATATTTTTTTATATATTTCAATCAATTCATTACAGCAACAACAATAATTACGCTGTTTTTTGACGTAACAACAATCAACCCCTTTCGTTCAATATACCCAAACCACCTCAACATTGTATTTTTAACAATAATTAACACAAACAGTAATATAACCTACAGATAACTCCAAGATTATAATAGAAGTGCGTTTTTTCGTAAAAATGGAAGCATATCTTTTTTTCTGCAGTGCGGTCAATTCGCTCGAAGATCAAAAGAGCATAACAAATAATAGAAAGAACCTTTTCATCGTTAATAATTTTATCTTATTTTGTAACATTTTAAAACACCATATATTCTTCATAGTGCAAGCATTTACATTGCATTATTTATTCGTCTCTTAATTTGTATGACCTTATTTAAACCGCCATCCACATTTTTTGTATAACCATACCTACATTTTTTATTTGCTCTCCGAATGTTACTTACAAGGATTTCTCGATGTTTAAACATACAAAAATATGATTTTTCGTGGAAAATATACTTGCTATTGTATAAGTGTTTTCATTTCCATCGTTGAATTCCTGAAAAGATGGACGGTATCTCATATCTTTTGTGTCTCTCGGTGCCGAAACAGAAACCTGAAAAAGATATTGAATAAATACTCTTCATCTCTCAATAAAAGAGTGATATCTGATTCACGAGGATATTAGATATTGTAAAAACGATGATGGCAAAAAAATATTCGTTTACTGTTGGCTAGAACGCTTTCGCAAGTACATTCCCATCTGTATCGGACGTATGCGTTATATAAATTAGTCATTTTTATTTTGTATTACCTATAAACATTATTAAACTATGGCTTATAAAATTGTTTGAAAATCGCTGCTTTAAATTTGTTGTATTGTAATAAAACTTCCCTTTTGTGTGGTCGTCGCATTATCACTATATATGATCGGACGGCCTCTACGCTGCGATAAATAAGCGTTGAACTAACGCAGAATGAGTGCATAAGCGATTTGGTTTTATTGAGGTTCTTGCGATGTGCGATGGGCTAAACATAAGGGATGCAAAATGGAACAAATACATTTTCGTCTTCTGAAACGTCATACTGTGTTTTTATTTCTACAAAGTTCTACCAGCCAGCAAGGAATCTTTTCTCTTCACCCAGCTCTTCATCGAGACTCATTGAAGTCACGCCGGAATCTCCGACGATTGAGCGACAACCATCCACATATTCTACAGTCGTTGTACCGATGCTGAACATTATCTTTTTATTATACAAATAACTTGTCAGCCTAATGGGTAATAATTTATCCTATATCTAATATTTTTTTAGTTTGATCTAAGATTTTCATTGCCGTTTTCCACTAGTTTATTTTTCTTAAAATCCTTACATTTGAATAATTTATTTTCTTCCAGTTCTACCGTTATTGTTCATATGATAGTCATTTTTTTACTTGAATTAAAAATAAATATTTTCTATTTTTTGTAAAATCTAAAAACCATTTTTCAACGGATTAAAACCATTTTGCATATCCATGACAGGCTTATTGGTTGTAAGAAATTGCTATATATACAATAAGCCTACCAGATATACTATTTGTAACCATATACAACAAATATATAAATAAATATGGCTAGCATTTCGAAGAAATTGCAGTTTTCATCTTCGGGGATATGTCAAAAAAAACATTATCGAAACGACCGTCACTATTTCAGCAAACTTGACATGGCAACGGCTCCAAATAAGTTTAAAAAAAAATGTATCGTATTTTTTTTTATTTATTTTACACATGATAAGACATATACATAATTTGCGAAAAAAACAACAGGTAATTCAATTTGCCTTTCATTTGTCATGTCGTGCCCAGTAAACTAGGCTTTTGCCTGTATCTCACTGAGGACTTCTTTGATTTTCGACTAATTATTTCGTATCTTCAATTGTAATATAACTTAAATAATTTATGAAAATTCCATCGTTTTTATTTGAAATCATATTTTAGCACAACTCCAAAAAATGTTTAAAATCAATTATTTCGTAAATTCAATTGTAATATCTAATCCATGAAAATTCGATTGTTTTTATTTTAAAGCGCATTTTAACAGGACTGGTTGTTAAAATATAGTTTAACATATATCACCCCCTCCCCCCCCCCCCAACCCCCTGTGTGCCTTAAGTCGTTTTTTAGTTATTATTTTATTTCCTTTTGGGTACCACAGAATGAGTACATGCATTCAACGATATTTCGTTTTACTTTCTACATGGCTCGATCTAAAATCGATATTTATTTATTGTTAAGAATGAATGATTCGATTTGCAGATTTCACAGTTTTTTCTTGAAAAAATATGTTTCCGTTGCCCCATTCGTTCAACTAGACCGAATGTAAAGTATTTAATCAATTCGTTTATCGATAGAAGTTACTCTGCGTTCAACAAGGAATTCTTTGAATCGGAGATGTTTACGATTTCAATCTTATCCTTTAAGAGGAGTACTTTGCTCCACTTGGATTAATCTGATTGCGAAAAACACTTTCCAATTACTCTAAAATGTTTCATTTCCTTTTTTATTTGGCTTTATTTCCTCTCTGTCCGTTCTAGATTTTTAAATTTTTCATCTTGTTTTTACGTGTTTTTATGACATTTATAAAAACTTCTCTGGTCCGGATGAAGTCATAAGTAATCTGAATAATGTATTCAAAATACTGTTTTTTAATATACCAAAAATAAATCAAACAAATGACTTTTCTTCGTTAGCAAAATTCGTTCCAGCCAAGAATTAATTTTTGATAACATAAATCTGTTTATTTTTTAACATAATTTCACCACAAATCTTCGTCAGTGCATCTGCAGAGCAAATTTACTTTCAGAACTCTAAATTAATTTCGATAACTCAAATATTTCAAAACATATTTAATTGAAAAAACTTAAATAGGAAAACTTCAAACTATAGGTATATACAACCTTCCTATTCACACAAACGTGACGACCTCCGTGGCCTGGTGGTAAGACACTTGTCTGCCGATCCGGAGGTTGCGGTTGATCCCCGCTGGAACCCAGATTTTTTAAATAGTATTCCAGTCTGGTTAACACTTAGGGCCTATAAAAACATGTTTCTGGTTGGTTGGAAAAGATTGCCACGTCGCAATAAACACGCCAGGTTTTAAAAAACGTCATTGGCTTAATTCACACTCATAGATGACGTCATATATGCTCTTCTGTTTCTCATAATTCTTACCTTGACCTAGTTGGTGAGACCTGACAACTTCCGTAGTCTAGTTAGTAAGACGCTTGTCTTTCAGCCCAGAGGTTGTGAGTTTGATTCTCGTTGGGACCCATACTTTTTTATAAAAAAAAAGGATTCCAGTCTGGTTTTCACTTAAGGCCTCTTTAACATCTTTCTTGTTGGTTGAAAGATATTACCATATGGCAATAAGTGTAATATAATACAATACCATTCCCTCACTCAAAATTTCTCCAAGTATATCCTTGCAGTCTTTCGTCATACGCCATGAATTCCAGACATAGATGTTATATTAGTTTTATTAGTAATTCAGAAATCTTTTTCTCGATTTATCAAATCCATCTCAAGATTCCTTTCTTTATTCTGCTTCCGACTCTAAAAAACAGGTAACCCTCATCCGGTCATTGTTTACTCTATCATACATTGTTATACCAAATATTCTTCCCGAAGCACTAATTTCCACGAACTTTATTCTACTTTTCCTTGATCTCTAGATTTCACTTCCATGCATCAAGGTAATTACTAACAAAATACTGTAAACGATGTATTTATGAAGATTTCGCATTTTTTTCCATTCTTTCAAAGTATACAATACAGCCTAACGAGCTTATTGGCTTGTAACAATATCTTCCAATCAACTAGAAAAAATGTTACAGAAAGCCATCGTAGATTGAAGACATGCAGTTTACCAACAAGACTACGGAGGTAGTATAATTAGCAAAGTATATTTTAACCGTTAACCTTGTTATTAATTCACCTTCTGGAGAAATATCGTATTGAAAAAAAATAACAACCATCCATCGACTTGATTTTAACGTTATATATTGTACGAGTAATAACACATAACTTTTCTCAATTGTACCGACGTAAGACCCTTAAATCAATCGCTTGGCAACCAGACAAGGGGTGTACGTTTCGTAGCCTTCAAAGGGATTTTGGGAATTATTTCTGACACAATTTCAAAATAGCTCTCCTCGCTAAAATTGTTAATTTTTTTCCTTTGCTCAAGTTTTAAGAAATTCATAACACGAACAGAACATTTCAAAGAAAATGTTTATTCTCAAAGTTTTTCTAAAGAAAACTGATATGTTGTCCGGAAAGTAGTTTTGTGTTTCTCGGATAGATGTCGTTACGACAAAGTTTTCGCTGCTAACTTCATTTCAAACGTGCTTAATGTATTATATATTGCAGTAGACTCTCGATTATCCGGGGTGTCATTAATATTGGACAACAAAAAAAAAACAATTTTTATAATATTTTATAATTAATCATGTTATAAAAATCTGATTTTTTAAAAGTCGGTTAATGCGACTCCGGATAATCAAGAGTTCACTGTATTATTAAAGGTAATCGTTTAGCTCATTTTTCAGCCATTGTATTACTGGGCGATTTTTGTGGCATCATTTTGATATTGGAATATAATAGTCGTAAGTTGTTTTACGATACTAGATGCTATTTTTTTCATGGTTGATCAGTTGTGTTATAGTATCTTGTGCCTCTTATTACGAGTATGTGACCGACATACTGCTACTTGCGAACCTTCACAATTTTAAACTGTTCCCTGTCCTTATATATTTAAACAAACTCTTCTATATTTGTTACACGTTTTGTCAAGGGGGTCTTGATCTTTCCAGATAATCTTTGCCGGATTAGAACCCTTTTCAATATTCTTTTTAGATGCTATACAAGCATCTTATCAACTAGTCCTTGGAGATCGTCAAGAGCCGATAGGCTATCCCTTGTGATTGAGTATGATTGACATGGAGGGAAGACGCCTGAGTGTGTATCGGTTTATTGTGTGCATACTGTTGCACTTCAGATGAAACCCAAAGTTCCTATAGTGACGAAATCAAACATTTTAAAACTAACTCGCCATGTGTTATTCCTTCAAATCAAGCGATATCCCTTTTAAATAAGGTATTTTGTACTACCATCTACATTATTTCAGAAAATGTTTTAAAATTAAGCATTTTAAGCTTTCTTAGTTATAGGAATAAGTGGTTTTGGTTTGGTGATTATTTATTAATTTTTATTTCGTCTTACTCTATATAATTATCTTGAAGCTTTGTATGTCATTGGATTTGACCTGTATAAGTTCGATCGTTGCTGGGCCTCGTAGCCGAGGATTCCTTCGCCATTCCAACGTCAATTCAATTGGAATGCAAAGCAGTGTCGTTTTTTAATTTTCTTTAAAGTAAGTGATTGTTGCACACCAGCAAACTCACCGGCCTCACTGCTGTACTGGATCCAATGGCACACCGTAGGGAGACGATCGAAGCATACCTTCATTTTTATTTCTCTTTTGGAAAGAATGCATATGACCGAAGTCATAGGTATCCTTATACTCTCGAATATTAAGCAGAAAAACACCTGTGTCATTCGAGGGGAGTAGTGCAGTGCAAGGCTCGAACCAACTACCTTCCACACGGAAGTCCTCTGGGTTACCGTGCGGCAATGCACCTCAACTGTTTATAATAAATAACCTTTATAAGACGTATAAATAAATATGATCGTTACTTTATAAGACATCTAAATAAATATAGACGTTTTAAAGGTGTGCAAAAGAATGAAGTGGCAATTGGCCATCACGTAGCCAGAATGTCACACTCCCGATGCACATCCGAAATAATCCAATGGTACCCAAGAGGCATAAAGAGGCCCAGAAGAAGACCGAAGGTACGCTGGATAGATGAAATCAGGAAGCATGGTAGCATCACATGGCATCAACGAGCCAAAAACCGAACTATTTGTAGTCAACTTGGGGAGACCTTCATCCAGCAGTGGATCGACCCTGGTTGACAATGATAATTATAAATAAATATGATCGGTACTTTATAAGACATAAATAAATATGACCGCTATTTTATAAGACATATAAATAAATATGATCGGTACTTTATAAGACATGTAAATAAATATGATCGGTTCTTTATAAGACATATAAATAAATATGATCGGTACTTTATAAGACATAAATAAATAAATATGGTCGGTACTTTATAAGACATATAAATAAACATGATCGGTAATTTATAAGACATATTAATATTATAAATATGATCGGTACTTTATAAGACATAAATAAATAATATAGGTACTTTATAACACATATTAATAAATATGATTGATAGGTTTAATCTGCTGCAGTCTTTCGTAAGGCAGTTTTATATAGAGCTGTTTTTGTGTTGCTTAAAAACACTTAAAAATATGATAAGCAGTATATAAACTACAGAAAAAACATAAATCCTAATGTAAAATGATCTAATGGTAAAATCAATCCTTAAGTAAGTCCACCATGAATCGAACCTGGGGCGCTCGCTAACTTGCGTGAATGCTAACCGATAAACTACGGCCGTCGACATGAGTACTTAATAATATACGCTTCATGAATTTTATTTTTCAGCTCAATTTCCATTATTTTTTCCTGAAAACTTTCAATATTAACATCTCGTTTATTTAAAATATGAGCTGACTCTATCTTTCTCAACCCTCTTTTCTCGATAAAATTTGTCATCTGATATTCTGATCTGTCGCCTGCTTTGACCTTCATTTTGATTAATGCCCGAATTAACTCAACCAATGAAGTCCTACCACTGTTATTTAAGCTCAACCTTTAAGTGTCGTTACTTTGACGTATTGTTTATGACCTAAACGTTATTAACAAAGATTTTAACGTTAATTACAACGTCATCAATTTGTTGTTGAATGATTGGTATAATGTGTCTAGTTTTTTTCTTAATTCTTTTTTTAACTTGTTAGAAAGATATATATTGACATCTTAATTGAAAATATTAGGTGTTAACATAAGTTATGTCCGTTTTTTTTTTTCAATTTAAAAATAAGCACCAAAAGTAAAACTTATCAAAAGGGATCTTCATGAATAATATAGTTTAAGCGGTCCTCATCGAAGTTCACTGGTCGTCCGGAACACTACATGTCTTTCAGGTCGAAATTACCGTCTTTGAAACGCAAAAACCATCGACGAGCTGTACTTTGATTCATAGCATCTTCACCGTACACTTCGCAAATATCGCGAGCAGCTTTGGCAGCTTTATTCTCTCGATTGAACGCGAACAGAAGGAGGTGTCGATAATGCTCACTTTCGTCTACTTCACATTCCATTTTGAAGGCTTGTAATCAAATAAAATAATATATGTAACGTAAAAGCAAACACAATATCTTGTAGAGCAGAAAATTTTCTTTCGAATGATGTATAACCTTTACCATTTTGTGTACTTTTGGTGCTCATTTTTAAATTTGAAAAACCACGGACATAACTTATGTTAACACCCAATATATAATATTCAGTGTCGTAGAGACGATTTTTTGTTTTGATTGTGCATGTGTTTTGCACATTTTGATTTTTGTTTGTACGCATCTGTATTACCCTTTCACATTGATGTCAAGATTTACGCCAGGTTTGATGCAGTGCGGACTTTCCGCCTTTTGTGAAGAGCTTGTTTATCGAGATAGTAAAGTCTGGCAATCCGTCGTCTTAGCCTAATCTGACAGAAAAAATGGCATGATCGTATTTATATATGTATTCTAGTAAATGTATAAAAGACGACCTCCGTGGTATAGTTGATAAGACGCTTGACTCCCGACTCGGAGGTTACGAGTTCAAAGCCCGCTCGAAACCAGATTTTTTTAAATGATTCCAGTCTGGTTTTCCACATGGCAATAAGCCCGCCAGGTTGTACTGTATACAATGAAAGTGTAATATAATACAATAAGAGTGTGCAATGCAACACAAGCCAAGTAAAGAAAACATAAGCAATGAAGAGTTAAATACGCATACATGTACAGATAAAAAAAATTATCAAAATTAAATAAACAGTAAAAGCAATATTTTTTTAACAAAACAGTTTAACCATTTTTTTCAGATTTTTCGTTTCGAAAATCGTTTTTTTATTTTCTAATCGAATTATCCAGTGTCATAGACGCATATAACAGTGTTATATACTGTTTTTTGTCAATTAAGCGTTAAACTTAAATTTAGCGTTAAACATTAAACACTTGGGTTTTTGTCCATTAAACATTAAACATTGAACACTTGGGTCAACTTAAGGTTAAGAGGTACATGACTGCGCGGAAACACATGGGACTTCCGTGCAGAAGGTCGCCAGTTTGAATCCCGCGCTGTGCTATTCTCCTCGAATGACACAGGCATTTTTTCCATCTAGTATTTGGGGGTATAACTATACATTTTACTTCGGTCATATCTATTCTTTAAAAAACTCTCATCATCAAGATCCATAAACTCTAATATGAGTTTAGAAACGTAACACTGCGCATATCGGTCATTTGAGATTTCTAAAACAAAATATTTCATCGTTGTATTAATATTATCCGAAACGCTCCCAGCCCCTAGAGATAAGTGGAACGTGAGAAAGGTAATTTTTGTTCATTTAACTGAAATAAATGTTATCTGATTATTTTTATTTTTTACGCACTCTCAATTAATAAGGGATGAGGATATATGTTTCACCAAAATGGATATATTAAGGGTATATAAGGCCCGAATTTCTTAGATACATTTGCACAAGGAAAAAACGAGGTCATTAAGACGTTTTATCTCATAAATTATCTTCATGATACGCTCATTGAAATTCATTGTACAAACCACACAAATAAAATAGTGAACAAATGTGTATTTTTCAACATCACCATCTACTCGTACTTCCGACATATTTTTCAACATCACCATCTACTCGTACTTCCGACATATTTTTCAACATCACCATCTACTCGTACTTCCGACATAACACCAGTGTCGCAACATAAATTGTTATGCAATAATAATTATTTTTGTTATTTTAATTTTGTTGTTTTATGTTTGTATTTCTGCATATTTTTGTTTTTATTTTTATGATTGTGTATGGTATATTATGGGATGAACATTTTTGGTCTTTCTGGAGTGATGATGTGTGAGGAGTTTGATTTCGTATAATGTTTCCAGTTGTAATTGAGTGTCATTGTTTGTCAGGTTGATGAGAATGTGCAACGGGGTTTTGTTTTTATGTAATCGAAAATCGGAATGAAGTATCGATTTATTTTTTCATCAATATCCTCAGTGAGATACAGGCAAAAGCCTAGTTTACTGGGGACACGACAAATGAAAGGCAACAAACCCAGATTCATAAAAATTTTATGTCCAAATTAAATTACCTGTTGTTTTTTCGCAAATTATGTATATTTCTTGTCATGTGTAAATAAATAAAAATAAAAATTCTTGTTAATGAGTGGTCAGTTCGCATTGTTAATTAATATATTCTCCATATGCATTGCCTCAGAAGGATCAAAACCTGGCAAACGACACTGAGCAAACATTTCTGAAGCTCTTTAATATATTTGCAGTCCAAATATGAATCTGTGTGCTTTATTATGTATACTGTACTTGGAGTTATTTTTAACTTATTTGCTTTACCTATCAATTAATTTATTTTAGCGGGGAAACCACTTCTTTTTATTCTTAAACTTAATTTATTTTATGTTTTGTCTGTCTATAAATAAGTAGCGAATTCTATAAAATGTATATGATACAAAAACATTCCACCACAAGGCAGGGAAACTTGTAGTTTGAAACGTTTCAGAGTATTGAACCACAATTAGGGAAATTATTCTGTCCGAGTAGCCATACATCACATGTGCACAAAATGTCAATTACTTGATTAAAGTATGGCTTCGCTCATGGCGGACGTATTTTTCTCCCCCACTTGTCCAGACAAGCAATAACTAAATGTCGACGTCAACGCTGTGGACAGGACGTTGATCGATGAGAGTAATCACAAAGAGAATTAATTCTTTTTGTCATCGGGTCAATACCACTAAGCGTTAACCACCGATTGAATGAACGGTTATAACAATTACTTCTAATGGCCTTATAGAAAGTTCTAGACGAGTCTTATAACCTTAATTTCTCTGGGTGGTTTCACACCGTAGAAAATATATTCTTGATGGGGATGCGTTTTCAGTTGTGGGTTATACAAATATTTTATTCAATACTTCATTGTGAAAACAACCTGGTGGGCTTATTGCCAAGTGGCATTCTTTTCCAACCAACCAGACAAAAGTAAATAAAGAAAGATACATGGTCGCAAAAAATATTCAATATGCGTAGTAAAAATGAGATATCATCAAAGGAAAAAGAAGGGATGGTGGAGAGGAAAGAAAAATCAGGAATTCAACAGGTCATATTACTGACTAGAAATTATAAGTTTTTTCAGACGTTTCTTAAAGCATGCTAAGGACGGACTATTTATTTTACACTTCATTGCATGTACAATCTGGCGGGTTTATTGCCAGGCGGAAATCTCTTATATTCTGTAATCTCCAATACTTGGTTGATAAATATTAATAAAACGGTTTGTTCGGAAGCAATAATGTCCATTTTAACAGCATGCCCTCATGTCGGGCTCGGCAAATAGCAATAATGAACAAGACATAGCATCCGGCTCGCGGTGTCATGTGTCAAGAGCGATCATTTCCCTGCGTCGATTCCTCATGGTTATTTGCCCTCGCTGTAACCGAGTCACTGAATCTGGGATGGTCAACCTTTCGATATATAATACATTATTTGAATTCTATATAATACATTATTTGAATTCTATTTGTTTCAGTTTTAATTTAATGTCAAGTAATAAAAAAGAAATTAATTAATACTATTGATGTTTTTGAGATATTTGAGAAATAACTTCAATTTTTTTAGATAATCGTGAACCAAGCGATGAACGTATCAATCCTGCTCTTTAACCCATTTTTCGAATTTTTTATACACACTATAATATTTTTCTTATTTGATACAGGCAAAAATTTCTCAGTGAGATACAGGCAAAAGTCTAGTTTACTGGGGACACGACAAATGAAAGGCAACAAACCCAGATCCATTAAAATTGGGTGTCCGAATTAAATTATGATACCTGTTGTTTTTTCGCAAAGTATGTATATTTCTTTTCATATGTAAAATAAATAAAATATAAAAATAAATAAACATATATTTGGTGAAATATAACGGTGCGTTTTTTGGCTCTAATTTAATAAAAAATTTGAAAAGTCAATTTATATAGTGCCGTTAAAAGAGAACTCTCGACTCAAAGGTGCATGTAAAAGGGTGACTACACCTCAGCCAGAAATCATTAAGATATGAAAATATTTTTAGGTGACCTTTTATTGAAATAAATAGATAAATGTTCAATAATCTTTCCAAGAATTACATTAAACCGCGCTACACGTGTTCCTACCTCCTATCTCGAAGGTTTCTTCAGACGAAAGAATTCAAGCGATAGTAACTAATTTGTTAAATATTATAATACGGAGTTATACAAAAGTTAGAGCTAAAACTTTTGATAAGGAAATAAATATTTATTAGAGTTTTTTTTAAGAATAGATATGACCGAAGTCATAGGTATCATTATACCCTCGAACACTAGGTGGAAGAAGTGCCTATGTCGTTCGAGGGAAATACCACAGCGCGAGGTTCGAACCGATGACTTTCCGCACGGAAGTCCAGCGCGTTACCGCGTGGCCATGCACCTCAAGTTATATCTTGATAATCAAAAACTATACCTTCTGATAAATGAAGATTCTCAGTAATTTCTGATTCTCAGTAATTATGTGTAAACTGTTGCACACATGCATAAAACATAACATCAAACTTTTTTTGCAATTTCTTATAACTAACCAGAAAAATGTTCTACAGTCTAAAGTGAAAACTACAATTGGTCTTTTTTGTACGAAAAACGGACTGAATGTATAAAACGAAGAAATAAATAAAGTATGGGGCGAAATATTTTTAATTTGGAATTTAACTAAATATTGTTTATTTAACTGGCGGCATATATGTTTTTACAAAATGACAGATACAACTTTGTTTTCTTAGTTAGATCCAAATTATGCATTACCTAAAATCGCGACACGTTGACGATTCGATTATCCTAGACCATCTTAGAAGATTCAGATATACGAACTTGCATCCTACACACCTTGACACGTACGCAAAGCTCTTAAATGGGATGATTACCTTTCCTTTCAAATGTTTTACTTGTTTTATACAATACTTCACATACAAAATATACTTCTCGATAATGTAAAAATAATATCCATATATAAAATGTTTCATTGATTGAGTATACACTTATATTCACGTTACATTTCTAGCCTTAACGATTAAAAAAAATTATGAATTTAAATTTTATTCATCAACATTATATCCCAATTGGGGTAGGCAGAGAGAAAAGATCTCCACTTAATTGTATCTACTGACTTATCCACACTCTTGCCTCGTCCTTACACCTCGCATTCCATAATACCCTAATATAAAGGCTTTACATTCCTCCCTCTTTCAAAATTCGACTATTTTTTTCTTTTTCTTCCTCAACTTCTCATACCTTCTATATTACTTGTGCAAAATATTTTTATAAATCATTCATAATTCATTCTAAAAATTTATCTCAAAACTCCTTTCTTCTGTTTAAACACTGAATCTTATAATTTCTTAATGTCCTCATTCATTAACCTGCCATGCATTATTTTCCCCACATTCTACGCAACGCACTATTTCTCCAACATTTATTATGGTGACGAATAACAGACTATAAGTAATTTGTATAAGAAAGATTTGAAAACGAATGTTGGGAAATTAGTAAATAAAAAGTAAATGCGACGTCAGGGTGATTAATGAAATATTTAATACATTCGATGAATTTGGCTATTAAGGTAGTATTTTCTCAGATCATGGAAGAGCTTAGAGGGGTATTAAACGGCGGGTAGCGGACACTAAAACATATATACTTGAACAAAAAAGTATCGATATCTGCTGAGATTATAGTCCACAGTTGAATATTTGAACCAATTGTGGACGGAAAAAATGTTCGAAAAAGCCGGTTCAGCTCTGTAGAAACCCATGCACTTAGAAGAATACATGGGGTTACAATATGTGATAGAATACAAAATGAGGGAGGAATGTGAATTTAAGGATGATGTATATACTCGTACATGAGGTTACAATGTGTGACAGAGTACAGAACGAAGTGATTAGGGATGAATGGAAATTTATGGATGATGTGTATAACATACATGGATTTACAAATAATACGCAATGAAGGGATTACGGATTAATGAGAATTTAAAGATGATGTGTACACATGGGGTTAAAAAGAATACGGAATAAAGTGATTAGAAATTAATGGGAATTTAAGGATGATGTGTATACATGGGGTTAAAAAGAATACGGAATAAAGTAATTAGAAATTAATGGGAATTTAAGGATGGTGTGTATACGGGTTACAAAGAATACGGAATAAAGTGATTAGGGATGAATGTGAATTTAAGGATGATGTGTATAACATACATGGGGTTACCAAGAATACGGAATGAAGTGATTACGGATGAATGGAAATTTAAGGATGGTGTGTATACATGGGGTTACAAAGAATACGGAATAAATTGATTAGAAATGAATGAGAATTTAAGGATGATGTGTATAAATGGAATTACAAAGAATACGGAGTGAAGTGACTAGGGATGAATGGTAATTTAAGGATTATATGTATACATGATGTGACAGTGTGTGACAGAAATGCATTTAGAACTACTTACAAAACCTCATCTCTCTTTAGTCGCCAAAACATTTTTTCAACAAACGTTCGTTTGGCGTTCGAATCACGTGTGTTTTTCTCCACGAGTTTGTCATCACTGCTCCAAAATTCGATCATTGATTTATTAACAAAACCCGCTGGGAAACAACATGATACAAATTCAGCATTTTTCAGGAGATAAAATTTAATACTGAAAGATTAATTTGTCCCCTCTGATTCAGGCAACTCGCAGCCCACCACCACTTTGAAGCCAAGCACCCACTTCAATACTCAACCCCTTTCAATATTATTATAATTAATATCTGTTTACATTCCATAATAATCTCTCGATTGAAATAACCTTAAGACAATGATCATCTTTCTGAAGCCATTATATTATATTATATTATATATAGTATATTATATTATATAATATTATATATATTATATTATACACATCGTCACTTTATCAACAGTAAAAGATAATCACCGAGATTTGGGTGTATTTAATTTCTTTAGATCTAAATTTGTATAGTAAACCGAATAGAGAAAACTATTATTTAATTTACGGTAGACTATCAATTATTCGGCAATTATTTGGGGTCTTAAATGTGGATTAACTAAGGCTGTAAAAAATGTTTTTTTCCTATCGCTACTCGTCGTTGGAGGTGCATGACCACACTGTAACACACTGGACATCCGTGCAGAAGGTCGTCGGTTCGGACTCCGCACTGTGCTACGCCCTCTAATGACTCACACATTTTTTTCACCTCATATCCAGAGGTATGTGTATACTTATGACTTCAGTCGTATCTATTCTTTTAAAAAATCTAAAAACAGATGTCACCCAAATCTAAAAACAGATGTCACCCAAATCACACATTTTTGGCGATAATCATTTAAATAATTTTGATTTGTAATAATTGATATCACAATATATTTTCCTTTTTGACAATGAAATAAATCGCCCACTGTATTAATGCAATAATAAAATTCAAATAATTTCTTTGAATGCACGTCTCAAGTAATGTTGAACAGGCGCAAATGAAGATTTTATAGTTTTCACATTCAGCTGTCAACTGATGTGTCAGACAGTATTGTTGTGTTTAATGCGATCTTTTCTTTGAGAAATTAATGTAAAATGGATTTATAAGATAAATAAGTAAGTCCTGTGAATATTTTATATACAAACACCGTTGTATTACAGTTTTTTTAAATGGGTTGAATTAATCGTCTTGTAAAGAAATAAATTTAAATTATATTGGGATATTTAAAATCAAGGTGATTTAAAGTATGAAATGAATGAACACAGCAAAATAAGACTAAGAAGAAAGTTTTCTGTTATTTGGGAAATATGTTATCAGATGAAGGGAAGATGGAAAGAGATAATTGAAGAGCGAGTTGCGATAGGAGTTAATAGCGCACTAAAATAAATATACTCGAATAAAACAAGGTCAAGGTTTGCCAAAATTATGATTTACAAGAATGTAGTAGTGTCAACATTTATACACGGGAGTAAACAAAGACGTGAATTATAAATTTTAAAACATAATGCGGAGGACTGAGAAAAATATGTAATGCATTAATGAACGAGTAGTACAGAAAAAGGATTGTAGTTATTTAGGATGAATATGAACTAAAGAGTTTGTTGTGGGGATTTGCACATGTTAAATTCATGGGAGATGAAAGACTGACTGAATAAATCTACAAAGTGAATGTGATTGGAAGTCGTGAAAGTAAAGGATCGAGAAAAGTACGTTTGAACCATTTTAATAGATCAATAAAATTGTGAAAGAAGAAACGGCAAAAAGGAAGGTCAACTGAAAGAAATGCATGAGAAAATGTAAAGATGTAGAGAACGTGACGAAAATGTATTCTGATGGAAGAGGTTGGTGCTCTTTCCTCTCTGTCTACTATTTTCTAGATAATCTATCAAACGGTATGGTAGCATCTATTTACATCCTCCAAATCGAGATATACCCCCACCAATAAGAAAGCGAGCTTAGCCACGAACACGTCAGATGTTTTTCAGCCCGCAGCCTTGTGCACGTAAATTAAACTAAAATATTTTAATTTGTATTGTAATTTATGTACACAAGCTTTATTTAGTTAATTTTCGACACGTGATGTTAATTTCATATTTCCATATCACAATGTTGCAAAATCTACTTAGCACTATTTGCTGAAAAATGAGTAGAAGTCCACTGGTCGTCTGGAATGTTCCATATCTTTCAGGTCGAAATTACCGTCTTTGAAACGCAAAAACTATTGACGAGCTGTCCTTTCATTCATAGCATCGTCATCGTACACTTCGTAAATATCACGAGCAGCTTTGGCAGCTTTATTCCTTCGATTGAACGCGAACAGAAGGAGGTGTCGAAAATGCTCGTTCGTCTACTTGCCATTTCATTTTGAAGGCTTGTAATCAAATAAAATAATATATGTAACGTAAAAGCAAACACAATATCTTGTAGAGCAAAAAATTCTCTTTCGAATGACGCATAACATTTACCGTTTTACTTTTGGTGCTCATTTTTAAATTGAAAAAAAAACGGACACAACTTATGTTAACACCCAATAGATCGTGATTTCAGTTACAATGGAGTTTAAAATGTAGGTCATACTCAATGAGCGTTTACAAACAGTAGCGCCCATGAGTACCCTCTTATATCAAGAGACGTAAAATATTCCCTTTGAATATAAAATAAGGTAAATTATTCATGGATTAATTAAGGAGAAACAGTCAAGCTCTCTTAGCTGTGCCAGTTAGTATAGTGTAAAATATATCCAATATGATATCACAATAGTTTATCAAAGCCTCCATAAACCTTTTCAATTATGCTGTCAATAACTTTAACAAATAGTATTCATCAAAGTTCAAACCCTTTTGTAGGAACTGAAGACCGGAAAAGGATATCTGCTTTGAATATATTTTCATAACAATCTTTCGGATTTAACCCTTTGATTTTATTGTAGCGAATAAAATTATGTATGTTTCTTTCCTCTTTTTCTGTAAATTTCTTTTAGAATATTATTTATTGAAAATATAAACCCACCTTTTATTTCCTTTGAGACAAAAAATAAATCAATATAATTAAAAAAATCTTCTAGTCAAAACAACTTATACTACAAAGGTTTCAATATTTATAATGAAATACCAAAAAGTATAAAAAAATTATCATCTTAAGTGATAGCCATAAGGTATGTTGTTTTAACTTAACAAACAAACAAAGAAACAAAATATATTTCACTATATGATGCATGAAAATGCCAAAATAAAGTAAAACACGAAAAGTACAATAAAATAAAACAATCAAAATACAATAAAATATTGTAATTTATTTTTAACAAACACTGTTTATTCCACTTTTTTATGACGGTATAACCCTACCGGTTTCAAGGCTTTCACCTCATCTTCAGGGGAGTACAAACAAGACTTGTCTTGTTTGTACTCCCCTGAAGATGAGGTGAAAGCCTTGAAACCGGTAGGGTTATACCGTCATAAAAAAGTGGAATAAACAGTGTTTGTTAAAAATAAATTACAATGTCTTTAAACCTCCACAACGTTAATGCCTTAACTATAAACAACACAATAAAATATGTTTAAAAAAAACGAAATTCCTTAGATGAAATTTAAATGGGATCACATGTCTCCCAGTCAAGTTAAAGATTGAGGAAATGCCGTTAAGGGACTCTCCTAAACTCTGCAACTTCTACATTAAAAATATCCACTGATTCAGAATTTATTGTAAATTATTAAAATTTATGAATTACAAGAGTGACTTCCGTTGCCAATGGCTATTGGCGCATTAGTATTGTAAAAGTTTCCGCATATTTCTAGCAAGAATGTAGAAACCGATTTGAACCAACAAAGTGGAGATATCAACAATATTGTAAATAATCTTATAAAAGTTTATCAAATCTAATACAATCGTTTTTTTTTTTCAGAAAGTTTAAAAATGTGGGTGGAATTTAGTAGAGTTCGTGAAGAAACATCAAATTTTCAAGACAAAATTCAACATCTTAATTGTCATATTCGTTATATTGTTAATATGATTAGAGAAATTAATTACGTTCTTGAATGTTGTACCCAGATCTACGACCTCTGGTACCATATCCAACCACATTTTATTTAAATAATATGGATAATTAGTCGCTTTCTTTACTGTAGGAAACTGACACACTGTAAGTGTATCAATTAACCAACATGAAGGTTTATTTCAATTTGTTCAAAGTTAAAGATAATCTTCAGATATACACGTATTTATAGTATACAAAAGCGTCATCAGCGAAAAACGATATTTCAATATCAATGATATTACTAAACATTTAAACAATATCCTTAAAGAACAAAAAAATAAGATGGGGCCAAGGTGCGAACCATGGGGGTTGCCGCCAAAAGTATACAACGCAATCTAAATAAATTAATTTATCCCGACTGAAATAGTTCTGTTAGTGAAATAGAATCGGATCCTTGAGAGAAATACACCCCAAAACCCATACACCGTGACTTGCTTAGTAAGTTTTTGTGGCAGTCCTTATCAAAGGCTTTGTTGAATTCGTTATACGAGTATATCTCCAAGTTATATTTTGAAAATTACTTATAATATGTCATTTTCATAGTAAATAAGATTGCTTAACGTCGATCGTTCTCTCAAAAATCCTAGTTTTTTAGTCACAAACATTCATCCGTTTTGAATTTAACACATTTTCCGACGGTACCAAAGAAAAGTTTCTCAGTCTAGGCAAGAGTTGTTCTACGAGAATTTTTTTATGCGGTTTGCTTACATTTGCGACAACAGTCAGTTGGTGTACGAGTATATCTTCCGATGATTCTTAACTCGAAAACTCAATTAACGAGGCTGAAGTCACTGTTGCCTCTTAGGTACACTTTTAAGTTTATGTTTATGTTAGTGTCCAGTTTTTCACCAAAGTCAATCGTTTCTGTGTTTGGATTATGAATAATTAGTTGTGCCACGTGTTTCTAATGGAAGGCAATAGAAATCACCCTATCATTGGCATTAATCAAGTATTTGTCTGAGCATGTTCCGATCTACTTGGTGTTCAGTTATCTTGCAATCTTCGTTTCGACCGCACATTGGCAATCATCTTCAAGCTTGTTCTGATCCTCTCGATGTTCGAGTTTAGTTCGGTGTTCGAGTGAAGAATAATAAAATGTTTCTTAAATTTAGTCGTGGTTTTGCCTATTTCAGTTTGTACTGAGATCATATCAGATGATATTATACTGTTTTTGCCTATTTCAGTTTGTACTGAGATCATATCAGATAATATTATATTGTTTTTGCCTATTTCAGTTTGTACTGAGATCATATCAGATAATATTATATTGTTTTTGCCTATTTCAGTTTGTACTGAGATCATATCAGATAATATTATATTGTTTTTTTTTTTTAAATCCAATTGGGTTACCTGGGTTATCTATCTTTCCATCGTTCCTTTCATGTTATTGTGATTTCATTAAATTTCTATTGTTCTACTCTGCTACCGTTAGCTATGCATAATATGAGGCTTTTGTTTGAAACGTTACGAGATAGGGGATAACGAAACACCAAGCATTGAAAAAATTATATTTTGTAATATATTCAAATATAGTCGAAATTTGTAACGAAACAAGTTACAAAAGGGTTCAGTTAGCTGGTAAATTATATTTGCCCAAATAGAATACGAAGATTCCTGAATTTTTAGAGGATTTAGTACACATTTTTTTCAAAGTAATTAATTTGCATATCGCTTAACATTTAGCCTCAACCTCCCCCACAAAATACACCCTTTTTCATTATGATTTAAATATCAAGATAAATTTAAAGTTTTTGTTCGGATATCTTAATGGAAATAAATTCATTATGTAAAGAAATTCTGGTCGTTTTGTAAAGTAAATACTGCTTTAAATATTAAACGAATTTGGAAAACATTTTCAACGAAGTATTTTAAATCAAAATAAGTTCTAATGTATATAAAAAAAGTTTTGTTCTAAGATTTATGTTCGGTTAGTTATAAAAATTAAGTTAAGCATCATTTGCCATCGTCACTCAGGTATTTAATTTTTAATTATTTTAATCCATTTAGTTTTTATAAGTAAAAATCTAATTTATAAATTATTGACTTTCAATCTGAGCACTGAGAGGTAACGCAAACAACTTATATTTTTGCTTTATTGTTTAAAATTATTTTATCCTTTTTTTTTAATGTTATTTGTGTTGATAGTTTTACATCGTTATGAAAATTTTATAATTTAGTGATTTTATTACGTAAAAAAACAAATCCTTAAAAACCAAGACCCTGTCAAAAACATATATCATACATACATACCATTTACACCATTCCGTTACTAGAATAAGCAGAGAAAAAAGAACGCCAATTATTCCTTTCCCTCCTCTCCATCAATTACACTTGACCAATCAATCTTTCACAATTACATTAACTTAGTCCAACCATGTTGTCTCAGTTGTCATTTGTCCGGCGTCCACTAATATTTACGTTAAAAAAATTCAGTCAGTGTTTTATCACTTATATCACTTCTCATACTCAGCCAGCAAATGCTGGAATGAGTTGCACCAGGCCTTAAAGGAGCGGGTGAATAGTTATACCTTCAGAGATGCTCTAAAGCGTTATCTTCTGGGTGGTTAATGGGTTTCTCAGTGGTTAATGGGTCTCTTGTTTGCTTCTCTTTTCTTATTTTCTTTCTTTTCTCTCTTTTCGCTGGTGGTGAATCGAGGATTGCGCATACGTGTTTGTGCGTTATTTCCTCATTAATTATTTTAAAACTGCTTATCTATTTCAATGTATTACTGCCTAACTATTTCAATGTTGTCTCAACTATCTTACTTCCCATTTGTCATTATGTAAAATTTGGACTCCTTTGAGGCTTTTCTTTTCTTTTTTTTTCTCGTTCTTGCTGACAGTTAACCTGAGGTGGTATATGTGGGTTTACTTTTTATTTTGTTTTCTGCCATACGTTTTTGTTTTTTTCTTTTTTTTCTATTTATTATTTAATCTAGATATGCGTGGGTGTGGGATGGAAGCCCCCTGATGCCCTTGCGGTCGGGCTCGCCCTACATTGGTGGGGTGTATCTCGGCCGGGGGAATGTTTGTGGGATGAGCCCGGACCTTTTAGTGTCTTCACTCTTGAATGTATTTTTTTTGTCATCTATTTATTTTCTGTGTTTATTTTTTTTATATATTCTTGTTCTACGTGTTCAAGGGTGTGCGCTGAAAAACATCTGGTGTCCTCGTGGCTGGATTCGCCCTATATTGGTAGGGTGTATCTTGGCCGAGGGGATGCTATTAGATAAGCCCAGACCTTTCGATAGCTTCTGTATTTAATAATGTATTATCTGCAATTTATGTGTTTTAGAAGTGTTATTTAAATATAATCTGTACATACTATGTTGCTATCAATAAACCTATTATTTATTATTTATTTTATTTATCCATTCTAGATAGTGAACAAAGAATAAAAAATACACTTCAAATAATCAGTTAATAAAACAAAAATAAATATTAAGGATATAATTTATAAGAGTGAGAATGCGCGGTAGTAAGAAATGTATTTTAGAATATTTTGAAATAAATCATACTATTTAAGATTTTTCTTAGTTATTGTAAAGGTTGGAGCACATCAGGAAATCGTTCAAAAGTCAAGTCAAATTTATAGTTTTGTTTATTCTTGAGATTTACCTTGAAATAGGATATTTTTATATTCCTTTTTAAATGAATAAATCTCCAAGTTTTTTGGATAAAATCTCTTTCGGTACATTTAAGAAATTTGAATAATTTCCTTGAGTAAGTTGTTTGGCCAAATTTATGTGTATTTTCATCTCTCAATCTGATTATGTTTCCGCATAAATACATAATCTATTTGTATTATTACTTAAGTAAAAGAAATATGAATTTACTTAATGTCATAAACGAAATACTTCGTATCTATTTATGAAAAAAAGGGGAAATAGATTTTTTTAAATATCTATCCATCCTTCCTGTCCAATATACTTATTATCTCCTTGTCTTCGTATGGTGGATTTGCTGTGCAAAAATATTGTTTAAAAAAATTAAATAATATTTTTGTAGAAAATAATACTGTTTTTATAAAAACATATTTTTTTATATTAAACATTATAACCTTGAGATCATTTTATTATAGGATGAGGGCATAAGTCCTCGAAATGAATAAAGCGAATTTGGATCATAAAAAAAACTTGGATGAGAATTTTTTTCACCAAAGTTAATTTCTAAAGTTTCCACCGATACAATTCGAGGTGGTCTTTGTTATTTACTTTGTCTTTGATCCAATCTTGCGGTACAGTTCACATCTAAATTAGTTTCAGAGAAACTTCAACAGACAATTCTTCTTTTTCACAAACTCACTAAAAGCCCTAGCCTTGATAAAAAAAATTGACCATTTTTTCTGAATTCTTATTTGCAACAGGAAATTGTTGGTACCATACTTTGTCTGTTTTTTATTGTTTAGACAGTTAGTTTCATGTTCTTGTTTTCATAAATTTTGGATTTTATTAGCTCTGTAAACAAACAGCAAACTAACAATACTAATGACACACACACTCTCACTCTCTCTCTTACAAACAGCACTAAGAATATTTTTTTAATTTTACGCTCAAGTAAAATTAATGTTTTTTAAAACAAAATACACAACACCAAAAAGATTACCCACAATATTATTGAATTGTTTTACACTTTTACTATACATAGTATAACCTAGCCGGCGTATGTGCCAATCTCTTCCAAAAAAAAAATGTTCTGAAATTGGCACGAACCAGCCACGCGAATAAACTGGATTCAGGAAGGGTCTCAGTACGTTGGATTATATTCAAGTGCTGCGGGAAATAATAGATTTATGTGAAGAATACAAACTTCTTCTTTGCCTAGCCTTTGTGGACTACAAAAAGTTATTTGACTAGGTTAAAAAAGTTGCCATACTAAAAGCTTTAAAAACACAAGGCATCGAGAATGCATACATTAAATTGCTCAATAACATCTATAAGGATGCAACAGCAAAAATACATCTCCACAAATTCTCCGAAACCTTCCAAATTGGTTAAGGAGTTCGTCAAGGAGATACTATTTCCCCAAAACTATTTACAGCTATACTTAAATATGTATTTAATAAACTGGAATGGGATAATAAGGGCCTGGTGATTGATGGAAAATACCTAACCATTTGAGATTTGCAAGCGATATCGTTATATTATCACAAAACTCGATTGATCTTCCGCACCAACTGCAGGAATTGGCAGAGGTCAGTAAAGAAGTTTTTTTTAAAAAAGGTTGAGACAATAAAGGCCTGGTGATTGACGGAAAATACCTGAACCATTTGAGATTTGCAGGCTATACCGTTATATTATCACAAAACCCGAATGATCTTCAGCACCAACTGTAGGAGCAGGAATTGGCAGAGGTCAGTAAAGCAGTTGGTTTTAAAATGAATATAAAAAACCAAATATATGATGAACAGCTTTGCTACCCCAAAACCAATAATTATAAATGGAAAGCCTCTTGAACTTTTCCAGGAATATGTGCATTTGGGCCATATTATTTCCTTTGTAGGTGGCATATTGGAGAAAATATTGTAACACGAAAGACAAAACTAGAATGAAGCTCATTTGGACGTTTGAACAACATCTTCGAAAGTAATCTCCCAATATATTTGAAATGAAAGGTCTACAACCAGTGTATTATCCCAGTTATTACGTATGGCTGTGGACATGGATGCTCACAGCAAAGAACACAAAAAACTCCAGACCGCACAAAGTAGCATGGAGATATGAATGTTGGGATGTACTAAAAGAGACAGTTTACGAAACACCTGGATTTGCAACAAAACAAAGGTAGAAGAGGTAATAACAATGTGCAACAAATGAAGTGGCAATGAGTCGGACACGTAGCCAGAATTTCAGATTCCCGATGGACGTCTGATGGTGCCCAAGATGCATACAGAGGCCCAGAAGAAGACCAAAAGTACGCTGGATAGATGCAAAAATCATCACAGGGCTCCAACGAGCAAAAAACCGAACTATTTGGAGTCAATTTGGGGAGACTTTCATCCAGCAGTGGATCGACAATGATACATATTTTAGTGGTTTTTCTCAGCTATTTTATCATTATTTGTTATCGTTTGTGTGTTATTTGCCATAATTCAACATTATATTAAATAATTCAGATGTCAACATAAGTAATCTATAAAAAAGATCCATGAATTAAAAAAAAGAACTTTCTTTATTTTCAGGTCAGCAGAGCAACAGATCTGGGAAAGTTGGTCACCAGGCTACAGTTGGAAAGATCAGAAGTCGCCTTTTATATTTTCACCAATGGAAGCACTCTAAGGTTTGCCCATTTTTCCTTACTTTTACCATAGTAAAAAATTGCTCATTTATCTTAGTAATAATGGAATAGAACTTATCGTGCATTTTTTCAAAATCATGGAGAAAAGGGAATGTTTGATCTGTCGAATCGAATAACAAATTAAATACATATAAGTTTAATGTAAAGATAAGGAAGCAGTGTCATATCTTATGTCAATATTTATTCTTCTCAGTCCAGTCCCAGCCACTCGTCACATAATATCTCAACTTGATTCCTCCAACTTTTTCTTGGGTGATCTACTGCTCTTTTACATTCTATAAAAACTTATTTTTATACAAGCAAGTATTGTTTGTGCTACCCTGATGATGAGGTGAAAGTCTTGAAACCGGTAGGATTATACCGTTACAAAAAATGGAATAAACAGTGTTTGATAAAACAAATAACAACTTCATTTTACTAGCATAACAATAACTTACGATATCCATGGCCTAGTGACGACTTATATAACTTAATTGGAAAGACACCTGTCCTTCGACCCGAAGATAGCACGGTCGATTCCCGTTGGTACCCAATATTATTAAAAAAGATTCCAGTCTGATTTGCTCTTAAAGCTTCATTAATGTGGAGTATTCGTTACTCTCAAATGGAGGAGAAAGTTCAAAAGAAATGTATAACATATCTCTACTTACGGGAGTGCAGTTTCTACCCGTCACTCTATCCTTTAAAGTTTATTTTAGGTATTTTGGAATACTACCTTCTAAGCGTGAGGAGGGATGTGAGGGTTTGTTCTTATATTTTTAATTTACTGACGCTGACAGGAGCAACATCGATCCAAATATATTTGGAAAATGTATGGTTTTATGTTCTGGACAACTATATGACTCTCTATGTATCGATATATTTAGACTAGCAATAAGTATAACTAACTTGCCTAGTGCTCTTGCTTTATTAACCGAGATGTTACTTTTGAATAAGGCCTCGAATATTGACATCTTCAACATTTCAGAAAAAACTTTTTAAGTTATAGTAATGGGAATTTGTTATTTCGGCTTAACAATTATTGTGTAATTTGTATTTCTTATTATAGTTTGGAAATTCTAGGATGAGTCCTGTGACAGCTCACAAATTGGCCCCAATACAACCTTGTAACGATGTTCAGTAATTTTAATTTTTTTATCAACTTTAATATAAGCCTCAACTCTAATAAATAGCAAGTTATTTAGGTAAATACATTATATAAGGTTGTATTGGGGCAAATTTGTGAGCTGTCACAGGACTTATCCTAGAATTTCCGAACTATAGTGTGTATATTGGTATAGAGATATTGAACCAACTGAATGACACGGTTGATAGATTCTCGGTACCGTCTAGCAGTATGAGAAGAATCCTGGCTGATATTCTTCCTAACGACGAAGCTAACGCTAGAAACATACTCTCTTTGTGTAACAGGAGAAATCCGTGCAAAGTGGATTAAACAAAAATTTAAATAAACGTCGTTCTGGTTAGTTTGAATAAATTGTCACTTGTCAATAAATTCTCCGAAAATATGTACTGTGTAAAACGGCAGTGTAATAAAAAAGGTTGTATTGTAGAAATAAATCATGAATTCTGAAACTGTATTAATTAAAGTGTTTTAGTTAACATTCCAGTGTTGAAACCTTTAAGATAACACCATCTTCATTTTAACGGTGCTATTCAACATTACTGATTGACTTCCAGCACATTAATCGTTTCAATTACAAACCCTCACCATTTCCAATAAGTCCTTCTATAAATTTCTCCAAGTAGTTTCCCATCAACGGAACTGGGACGAAACTACTGCAAAACAATGAATTAAATCACTTTTGATTTATTTTCAATTACTTTTCATCTTCTCGCTGATAACTCTTAAAATAATAGCAATTGTTTATATTTAGTCACTAAATTTTATAGATCTAACGAGTGAGTTTACTTTGTGATTCAAATACGAAAATTTATATCTTGCTTAAAGCAATACAACCAAAAATGATAATTATTTATCTGCCTTGGGGAATAAACGTGACTAAAACACACCACGAACCTTTATACTTAAATATCACTATGGTTCAAAAGTTTTCGACCTGAACAAGTTACAGAAAATATGGAGAGAGACCATGCCAACCACGCCCACAACGTGGTCAAGCAATATTATAGTTAAAATTAGATACTTATTTTCTCAGTTGTTATTATATATCAACTAGAACCGATGCAAGACGTGTTGTTTTGTTATATTATAAAAAGTAAAAAAAAATCACAGTTATTGGTGAATACTAAAATATAGCCTTTTAGAAAATTTGTCGATTACAACGAAGAATGAAAAACATTTTTGAAGTGAAATTTCTATAGACGCGGTAGGGCAAATTAGCCTGAACGTCACGAAAAGTGTAACGGTGTGTTATATTATTATGATTAAAGTATTATTAAATTATTATTCATTATTATTAAAAAAAAATATTATTAATTATTTTAATATTAATAATTATTTATTATTAATAATAATTAATATTATTTTAATATTATTGAATGTATTATATTATTATTAAAATTATTATTTATTAATAATAATTACATAAAAATATTAATACATTTAATATTAAAAAATATAAATTTAGTATTATAATATATTATTATTTATTATTAAAATTATTATTAAAAATTTAAAATATATTTTTTATTTATTTAATTAAGAGAAATTTTCTTAAATTAAATTCCACATAACCATTTTTATTTGATTAAGAGAGATTTTCTTGAATTAAATTCCATATAACCATTTCCTAATCCTAAAAAAATCGTTAATAAATGGAACAAAAACAATGCATATAATCAACTTTTCCTAGAGCTAAGAAGTTTCACTTCTACCGCGCGAGAGTCTCACGGTCTGTTTTTTTTAATTAAGGATTAATTTATAATAAGCATACGTTTTTCCTAGATCGAACCTGACCCAAAGATTTGCAGTGACAGATGCAGCCTTAGAGCAGTTAGCAGCGTGGCCTCCACTCACGATGCCTCCAGAATCCACTCCTCTACCCATGCCGGAATTCACCAGTCGCCTCACCAAGCTACGGTGAGATATTCAAGTATTTTCATATTATTTTGCACAGTACTTGAAATTCTTGTAAAAACATCTACATCATAATACCGTCATTGAAAAAAATGGATGTCTTGAAGTCTTCGCAGAAATTAGTACAAGGACTACGTGTCCACCAGATGCTCCGTTATCTACTTTAAACACACGTAGGTCAGCCATTTATTACTATAGAAGATGGGATGCTGAGTTTTCAAGATTGCGTTAAAATCTGTTCGGTAAGCACCATTCGGTAAGGCGTGCAAGATGGATCGGTCATATAATACGACAAGAGGGCCTCTTGCATGCCATAATGGAGGGTATGACCGAGGGGACAAACTCTAGGGGACGCCCACGCCGAGAGTACCTGGAGGACCTGTTGGTGGACGTGCGCTGCTCAACATATACAGATTTAAAAAGAGCCGCACAGGACAGGGGGGAATGGAGGAGAAGAGTTGAAATTGCTGCAAACCAGTCTTAGGACTGCAACCACGGAGAGAGAGAAGCACCATTGTTTTTTTTAGTAATAAGTCTTGTAGTTCAGGAAACAACTGACCATTATTCGCTCTCCTCACAACTCATTCGTCCTTTTATATGCCATTTAGTAAATTTCTGAAATTACCAGACTCGAGATTAAAACTTATGGATAACAAATGTAACAAGATTTTCAATTAGATTTATTTTTTTCACATGATACTCCTCACAAGGTTATTCCTGGGTGCCACATTCTCTCAACCAACTAACGTTTACAATATATTTTATTGTATTCATGAAAGAGGTTAAGAGAATTGTGAGACGTAAAAAATTAAATACCAAATCTCAGAAGAATAACTTTCTGAATTTTCTCTGAAATAAAAAAAAATATTTTTAGTATTTGCAACTTAAACTAAATTATTCCTGTAAATTAAGAGACAACGCCGATTATAATCGGCGTTGTCTCTTAATTTACAGGAATAATTATTCACGTTTTAAGGATTAAGTTTTTGAGAAACACGAATGTTGAAGTTTCATTATGTACCTGAAGGAAGCTTTTTCAGGAGATTGTCTCCCAAAAACCTTTTCATTTCCAAGCAAACTGCTTACGAAGGATTTTCTTTAAGATATGTATTATATATGCACTCAGAGCCGCTCGTTCGTATGTTCAATTTGTAAGTGTAGTAGGAGTTTGTTACTGAGGACCGTCAAAAGAGGAGGGTAGTCATTCAAACAGAATAAGAGGTCTCCATGACGTAAGTTTTTTAAACGGGCTTTTAGCTATCTCAAAAGGCTCATTGCCTGCTCTGAAACAGCTTACTTACACTTGCTAAATTCTCACATAAATAATGAAACAAGTCCCAGCCTAAAAATATATTGACACTATCACTAAGGTCTAAAAGTTTCCGGTCTGAAAAAGTTATAACGTATATTGTCAAATGCCAAGTTGGCCACGCCCAATACGTTGCATGGTCAGGCGATATACACTTAAAAATTTGATTTCTCGACCCTCGGTAGTATGTCAACCAGAGCCATTAGAAGATGTATTGTTTCGTTATATTCTGCAATGTTAAAAATATGATATCAAATTTCTTTTAAAATAAGGATAAATCCTGGCAGAAATTAAGCGATGTTTAAATAACCGCGAAATATTCTTTTTTTTTTATTTTAGAATATAACGAAACAACACTTCTTCTATCAGCTTTAGTTGACGTATGACTTAGAGTAGAGGTATATATTTTTAACTCTAACATCGCCTCACCACGCGATGAACATATATATCCAACTTTTTATGCAGCAAAACAAAACCAATAGATAATACACTACAAATGTGAGTGGTAGGCATGACAGTATGACCAAGGGAAAAATGTGAGTGGGAGGCATGACAGTAAGACCAAGGGAAAAATGTGAGTGGGAGGCATGACAGGAAGACCAAGGGAAAAATTGGATCAAGCAAATGATATTTTAAAAGAAGGAAATATAAAAATTCAGATAAATAGTAGGAATGTATGGGAAGGTGCATAGATGATATGAAAACTGGCGCTTTGTTAACTTTAAGTTCTCCAAGTGATGATTTATACATACATACATATCATGACAACTACCGTATTGGCCCAACTATAGGGCGACCCTGATTATAAGGCGACCCCTATTTTTTATCTGCTTTTTGGAGAAAAAAATATTTCTCCTCAGCATTATATTATGATAAATAAAACTCGAATATAAGGCGACCCCCCCCCCCCCCTATTTACGTGTCTCCTTTTTGAATAAAAACCTTGCCTTATAGTCAGGTTAATACAGTTTACTTCATAGGCTGAATGAACTGGTTCTGATCCTAGGAGTTTATCTCAATCGTAAGAGTTATATTAGATGGGTCTAGACTTTTTGATGATTTATTTTTTACATGTATTACTGTTATATCGTTTAATGCTTGTTAGTGTAGTTTAAACAAATATGTTTAAGATCCTTCTTAGAGGCGGCCCAAATCCCAGAACGACCCTGTATAATCTCCTGCGCGATAATTCCGAAATCGCTGACTATGGACAAAATTCAAGTAATACACCTTTTTGAACGAGAAAATATTCAAAATAACTCGGGTCTGGAGCCAATTTTAGAAATGTCATCTCGGAGACTGGAAGTACAAATAGAGGTAACAAAATAAAGAGACATTTAAATAATTTCAGCTTATTCATATGTCATCATCATTGTCAACCAGGGTCGATCCATTGCTGGATGAAGGTCTCCCCAAGTTGACTCCAAATAGTTCGGTTTTTTGCTCGTTGATGCCATGTAATGCTGTCATGCTTCATGATTTCATCTATCCAGCGTACCTTCGGTCTTCTTCTGGGCCTCTTTATGCCTCTTGGGTACCATTGGATTATTTCGGATGTCCATCGGGAGTCTGACATTCTGGCTACGTGTCCTGTCCATTGCCACTTCATTTTCTTGCACACCTTTATTGCGTCTTCTACCTTTGTTTTGTTGCGAATCCAGGTGTTTCGTTTACGGTATCTTTTAGTAGATTCCAACATTCATTTCTCCATGCTCCTTTGTGTGGTCTGGAGTTTTTTTTGTGTTCTTTGCTGTGAGCGTCCATGTCTACAGCCATACGTAAGTACTGGGAGAATACACTGGTTGTAGACCTTTCATTTCAAAGATATTGGGAGATTACTTTTGAAGATGTTGTTCAAACGTCCAAATGAGCTTCATTCTAGTTTCGTATTTCGTGCTATTTTCTCCAATATGCCACCTACAAAGGAAATAATATGGCCCAAATGTACATATTCCTGGAAAAGTTCAAGCGGCTTTACATTTACAATTATTGGTTTTGGGGTAGCAAAGCTGTTCATCATATATTTGGTTTTTATATATTCATTTTAAAACCAACTGCTTTACTGACCTCTGCCAATTCCTGCACCTACAGTTGGTGCTGAAGATCATTCGGGTTTTGTGAGAATATAACGATATCCTCTGCAAATCTCAAATGGTTCAGGTATTTTCCATCAATCACCAGGCCTTTATTTTCCCATTCTAGTTTATTAAATATGTATTCAAGTGTAGCTGTGAACAATTTTGGGGAAATAATATCTCCTTGACGAACTCCCTTACCGATTCGGAAGGTTTCCGAGGATTTGTGATGTATTTTTGCTGTTGTATCATTAAAGATGTTATTGAACAACTGAATGTATGCTCTATCAATGTCTTGTGTCTTTAGAGCTTCTAGTATGGCAGCTTTTTTGACTGAGTCAAATGCCTTTCCGTAGTCTACAAAGGCTAGGTACAGAGGGAGTTCGTATTTCTCACATCGTTCTATTATTTCCCGTAGCACCTGAATATGATCCATGGTACTGAAACCCTTCCTGAATCCATCTTGTTCTCGTGGTTGGTTCGTGTCAAAAGTACTCGAGAGTCGGTTAGTTAAGATTTTGGTAAAAATTTAGTATAGGGCCTACCCTAATTGGACGGTAGTTCTTAAGATCCTCTTGATCGCCTTTCTTATGGAGAAGCATTACTGTTGCAGATTTCCAATCTTCTGGAATGTCTTTTTCTTGAAGGCACTTGTTGATAAGATGGTATCCACTTCTCGACTCATATGTACTCGTATATATATAGAATAAAAAACTCGTATATATATAGAATAATCCAACAATAAAAGATTCTTTCTGATAAAGGATATTCTTTAACTAATTTTACGTGCTTTTGTGGCATAAACGTTATATTTCTATTGAAGATTGAATAGAAAACCCGCTAAGCCCCGCTGTGTACTTAGCATCGTTTGATATCTTTTGTTTCCATGACATCACATTTTTGTTTTTCGAAATGTAACTAATTTCGTAATTTTTCAACAAAAGCTTAAAGATTTGTTTAGTCAGTTGTTTGTCCTTCAATTAATTTAACATCCAAGCTTCAAAGACAATTGTAAAGATCGATAGACGAGTCCAACACCTTTCATGTAAAGACGGGGTTGCGATAGGGAGAACTGCACTTCTCTTCGAAATTGCTATTGAAAAGGATTTACATGTAAAAGAAAACTTAGCGCATATCACCCCACTATCGTTAAGACACGAAACATAAAATATTTGGGTATGCGGATGACCTGCATGTGATTGACGATAACAGCAACGCCCTAAATATCATATACTTTACCATAAATGATATAGCTGCTAAGGTATGGTTCCAATATAACTTTGTGCTTTCCAATTTCACTTATGAGCTTAAAAATTCTGCAGAAACAGTCAAATCACGAAACAGATTGAGTTTTTCTCCTGCTTAACCTAAAAAATTTGAAATGAAAGATAATTTTCAAAAATCTAGTTTAAATTTTTGACAAAGTCTTCCGTGTCCTGGCTTGTAAGACACCTGCCAGTTCAGCTCGAGGATTACGGATTTAATGCTCGTTAAAACCCAATTTATTTTTAAAATGTTTCCGGTCTGCTTTTCTCTTAAGGCTTCTTAATATATTTCTGGTTGGTTGGAAGAGATAATTAAATGTCTCCCTTCTTTGGAGCTGAACTAATCATAACCGTAGAAGAACCCCCTCCATCTTGCTATAATAAAACAATATAAAATCGGTTGTACTTACGTTCGTGTGTAACATTAGGTGTTGTAATTGTTACGTTTTAATAATTATTATTTAAATTAACGACGTGGAAAATTTTAATATTTAAAATATTATTTGACAGCTGTCACATCTTGATGAAAATCTTAATAAGAATTAATAAATATATTTTGAACAGCTAAATTACCGTGTGACAATATTGTGGTAATTAATTAGTATTATATTTATGTGCTAAATAACTAGTACCAGACTATGACAATATTGTGCTAAATAACAAGTACCAGCCTATGACAATATTGTGCTAAATAACTAGTACCAGCCTATGACAATATTGTGCTAAATAACTAGTATTTATGTGCTAAATAACTAGTACCAGCCTATGACAATATTGTGCTAAATAACTAGTATTTATGTGCTAAATAACTAGTACCAGCCTATGACAATATTGTGCTAAATAACTAGTACCAGCCTATGACAATATTGTGCTAAATAACTGGTATTTATGTGCTAAATAACTAGTACCAGCCTATGACAATATTGTGCTAAATAACTAGTACCAGCCTATGACAATATTGTGCTAAATAACTAGTACCAGCCTATGACAATATTGTGCTAAATAACTAGTATTTATGTGCTAAATAACTAGTACCAGCCTACGACAATATTGTGCTAAATAACTAGTATTTATGTGCTAAATAACTAGTACCAGCCTATGACAATATTATGCTAAATAATTAGTATTTATGTGCTAAATAACTAGTACCAGCCTATGACCATATTGTGCTAAATAACTAGTACCAGCCTATGACAATATTGTGCTAAATAACTAGTATTTATGTGCTAAATAACTAGTACCAGCCTATGACAATATTGTGCTAAATAACTAGTATTTATGTGCTAAATAACTAGTACCAGCCTATGACAATAATGTGCTAAATAACTAGTACCAGCATATTAACATGTTATGTTTTTATCTCTCTTAGGGCTTTTTGCGTTAAACCTTGAAAGTTTTCAAATTATTCATTAATAAAAATGTTTCCTGCAAAAAAAGTATGTCATATAAATAAATATTAAACGATTGGATTTGTGATAATTGGAGCGGAAAACATTGTTTGAGTTTCGTCAAGTCTGGATTAAAATTGGTCCCGTCCTGGTACTTAAAGTCTATAGAAATTATTCGTTTACAGATTTGGAAAGTTTGATAATAGGATTTTATGATTCGGCAGTGCTTAAATCTTTTTAATTAAAAGATGTTATTTAAAAAAATTTGTTAACAGTCATATTCTATATTGAGAATTCAAATTGTAATAAAGGCGAGGAAAATATTTAAGTTGTTCCAGAATCAGATAAACAGTTTTTGATAAAACAATCACAATAGAAAGAAATAAATATAAGTTTATTGATAGCAACATAATATGTAAATCTTTAAATATGAGTTTATTGATAGCAACATGGTATGTAAATATTTAAATACAATACATTCCAAAAACACATACCAGGTCTATATGAAACTGGAATTTGCTCATAGATGGCTTTAGTTGTCAATGTAGTGACTGTCAACCCGCGTCATTGGCGCCTTTTTCTTGTGTTTACATTTATGAAAGACTTTTAACTCACAACAATACAAGTTTAATACAACTACATATGTTTTCATAACGTTGAACATGTCTGTTTTTGTGCCTGAAAAAAATTATTTGCGGACAGCATTGATTTTCTGTTACCATTTGAAGAAAACTGCTGCAGAATCGCATCGAATACTTGTCGAAGCTTACGGTGAGCATGCTCTTGGTAAATCACAGTGCTTTGAGTGGTTTAAAAAATTCAAAAGTCCCGATTTTGACGTGAGAAATGAAGAACGTGGAAGACCACGGATAAAGTTTGAAGACGCCGAATTGCAAGCATTGTTGGATGAAGATGACGCTCAAACGCAACAACAACTCGCGAATCAATTAAATGTGACACAAGAAGCCGTCTCTATACGTTTGAAAGTCATGGGAAAGATCCAGAAGGTGGGGAAATGGGTTCCAAATTGTAAAAAGGCGAGGAAAATATTTAAATTGTTCCAGAATCAGATACGCACAGTTAAGAAACACTTAAAAATGGAAAGCAGTGAACTTAAAAAATATATCTCTGTTTAAAAAACACATACTTTTAAATTAAATTAAGCTCACAGAGCTGATATTAAACGACATCACACAATAATTATTATTGTGGAACATCACAATATAAAAGAAAAGACACATTTTAGTGGCATATAAATTATTTAATCACATATGTTTAAAAGATAATGCAGGTAAAAAAAATAGTAAAGCCTTTGAGTAAATTATACATCTAGTCATTTAAAAGCAATCAAAGTGTTGTACAAAAATGCATACCAAATCGTATTTTGAATGCAAATATATTTTAGAGCTTCAGAGATATGTTATTTACCCAAAGTCGTTTATCAGGCTTTGATGCATTTTTGAGACAACGCAACGCAGAATAAATGAGCGTATAATACGTACTGACATCTCATTAATTCAAGTTATTGCAAGCCAACAATCTAGGGTGCATCACTGTAGTATGTGGTTAACAACTACAATAGATAATTTTTTATTGTCATATGAAGTGAAAATATTATTGTATTGTATATAAAAAGAATATTCATTTTCTTGTTGTTTTATTACAAATATACTTCTTAACACTATGTATCCTGATCCTGTTTTTTAACGTAATAAACGGTCATTAAATTAGGAACTTAACACTATGTATCCTGATCCTGTTTTTTAACGTAATAAACGGTCATTAAATTAGGAATTTAACACTATGTATCCTAATCCTGTTTTTTAACGTAATAAACGGTCATTAAATTAGGAACTTAACACTATGTATCCTGATCCTGTATTTTAACGTAATAAACGGTCATTAAATTAGGAACTTAACACTACGTATCCTGATCCTGTTTTTTAACGTAATAAACGGTCATTAAATTAGGAACTTCCTCACATATACATATGTTTAAAAAACATATTTGCTAAGAAAACCTTAGAAAATTTACCAAGGAAAGACGAACTGCAAAGAAACCTTTGCAGATCTTTCGATATGTGATAATAACACGTTCGGCTTAAGGTGGAGTGTGAGAAATGTTTATAGTGTTCATATTCAACCATATTTTTTTGTAAGACATCCCAAAAAGGGTTGTCTTCAAGTGATTCCTAAAGCTGCACACGCCACCCATTTCTCTAACACTTGGAGGCACAAAATTTTTTAACTGAAATTACATCATGATTTCTAGTTTTTTTTATTTTATTTATTAGTACCCGGTGATAAGTAATACACATCGGGCTTAAGAAAGAGACTGTCAGCCATAATCGGCTAACTTCGACTTTGTAGAGCGTCGTCTCTGTCCTTCATACACGTATTCCGTCGCCAGACTGTTAGCGCATTTTACTACAGAGACGACGCTCTACAAAGCCGAAGCTAGCCGATTATGGCCGATAGTCTCTTTCTTAAGCCCGATGTGCATTACTTATCGCCGGGTACTGTAAATCGATTTAATTGAAATATTACTCAAGAAAACATACATTGACAAAAATAATGATTATCAATTCATCAGATATTACGCAACAATTAATACACTTTTGCAATAACAAAATAAACGCGTTTAAATCGTAATTATGCAAAATTATACCAAATATCAGTTATGCAAAATTATACCAAAAAGACAGAAGAGGATTGAACAATAGAAAAATATCTAATATTTCCAGAACTCTCATATATTTTGACATAACTCTCATATATCTGCTCTTTCCGATTTTGGACTATGCGGACGTCTGTTATTTGGATATTACGGAGGAATAACTGGGCAAATTACAATGTCTTCAAAATGTTTATCTAGATTTATTTTTAACCCGAGAAATTACGATCATATCAATTCATACCAAAGGCGCTGAACTCGTTGAACGTTTAGGAACAGTTGTTCCTTAATGGAGAGATGATGATGATCGTTGGTTTAGTAAAACTCGTTTGAAATTGGAATATACAAAGGGGTATTTTATTGATAAACGTTGGTATTTATAATATTTGGAATGTGCGCGAGACGGCGCAAATGATATGTCGCCGTCTCGTCTCCGCCTCACAATATATTTATTGTCATCACGTAGGGTATTCATTGTTTTGTAGGACAGCGCGGAAGATATGTCGCTGTCCCGTTCTCCGCTAATAGTGAGTTCAATGGCCGAGCAGGTGACCTTCGCTCAGTGCTTGTCTCGCATTCCTTACAATGCGAATTCAATGACCGAGCGGCCAAGGGTCGCCTCAATGGGTTCAGTGACCGCACGCATGGTCGCTACAAACGTAAGAAATATACGCCAAATTCACATAATATATTTCTTGTATAATATCCTAAACTGTCCCGTCGCCTCCTTATATCGTCGAACATTTTCAGCATCATGGACTTGCGCTACGCTCAAACAGATATTATTTATGAGCCTTCCTAGCTCTCCGCTCTTTTGTATGTCGTTTTTTACTGCACATGCAGTGAAACTCTGAAACCAGTTAATAACCAATATTAGACTCGCTTCGTCTTTGGCATTATTAAAGAAGCGACTGGAAAATTTTTGATTTATAGTCAGTAATACTCGTATAACGTATTTTATTTCCTCTCCACCATTCCTTTATTTTCTTTCAATTGATGATTTCTCCCTTTTACTTTGATATGTATCGTATATAGCCATAAATTTAAATAATCATTTGAATATTTTTTGCAGCCATGTAACTTGCTTTATTTTCTTTTGTCTGGTTAGTTGGAGGAGAATGTTGCCAGGCAATAGGCCCGCCAGATTGCATTCGCAATAAAGTGTCAAATAATTAAATAAAAAATAATAAATACTTTGAGTACCATTATAAATGAATTTTCCCAACAATCTTAAGCAAAATGAACAAGTCCACTAAATGCGGTCGAGTCTGGTCGTATAAATACGAAACAGCGTGGGCCAAGTGTTTACAATAAAGGTCCCCGATCTTTATTATCCCCCGGGAGAGAGGTCTGGACTCCGTAGTCTAGTCACGTACGAGCCAATAGCAATTATCTGAAGATTACTGCAACAATTCTCGGTGCTGGGTACTCT
Source organism: Odontocerum albicorne (assembly GCA_949825065.1). Taxonomy (NCBI): domain Eukaryota; kingdom Metazoa; phylum Arthropoda; class Insecta; order Trichoptera; family Odontoceridae; genus Odontocerum; species Odontocerum albicorne. Next base: position 37,424,116 of record OX463847.1, on the reverse strand, counting down.
CAGTGGCGCTGTCGCTTACTATTTGTTTACCTCTGCCGAAAAACAAACACAATATTGACATCTCCCTCCCCGTAATAATGGAATCCGAATGGATTATCTCCACTGAAATACTTAACTGCTGAGAAAATTAAAAATTCTCACCGCTTTTCCCGATGCGGGAAATGTGGACTTCCTTTTAGACTACGTGATATGAGTCCTGATACGTAATTGATGATAAGAAGTTAAGGTACCTTCACATTTTCACTACCCTCTGTAGAATTCAGCACGTTCCTCAATCTCCTTTATATCTCCGTGAAAAGTTCAACTTCTTTTTAAATTATTATCATAATGTGAAAATCTTTTGTGTTTCTTATCACTATCTATGGTATAATGTTCGTTGTTCCATGAAATCTATTTTGAACGGTACTTTCAAGTGCGATCATCGATGTGCGCCATCCCTATTTAAGGGCTTATTAGCCAATAATATTACACTTGGCTAATAATTCATACCCTTTTTCTACGGAATTTCTTGTTTTTATTTATATTTTTATATAGTTCACATCTTCTTCTTCATACTTCGATCCTCCAATACAGGAGTCTCCAAACTTTTTAGCCTAAGGGCCACACTGACTCCTCCACTAAGTCCCAAGGGCCAAGACCTAGCTAGCTCATCCTACCAACATACTGTAGTTTTGAATTACGCGCAAATTTTTGTATTGAGACTAGTCGACGAGTGAGATATCTATGGCGCAGGGCGCGAGGGTGGACTTCGATCCGTTCGCAATTTCGGTTGGTACTTACGGGCAAGTGTCAAGGATTATATTAGAGTCTAATATATCTCAAACTCGGCGCATCAACTGTCTCCATCCTTCCCGGTCCTAGGCCATGGTAAATACAGCGCTTAAAGATAACCTTGTTAGTTTAGATCAGTTCTTTATTAGATCCACTCATGTCATATGAAGTGCATGGCCGCGCGGTAAGGTCGCCGGTTCAAATCCCACGCTGTGCTTCTCTCTTCGAATGACAAAGGTATTTTCCGCCTAGTAATCGGGGGTATAAGGATACCGATGACTTTGGTTATATAAATTCTTTAAAAAAAAAGGATAGAACATACCGGTTTGCTCTAATCGTCTCACTTCAGTGTGCCATCGGATCCATTGTGTGACTGGTGAGTTTGCTGATGAGTAATGACTTTCTAACTGAGTTGATGTCGAAACGGCGAGGGAATGCTTGACTACAACAACGACTATGTATATACCATAGCACACATTTCTCTTACGCGCCTTACCTCTACTGCACCTGCAATATCCAGCTTCTCCATACTTTCGTCATGTTTTCTAGTAACGTACTCCAAAAAAATTAATTGTTTTTTTTGCATTTTGTTGAAAGTCTTTCGCTAATCTCCAATTATTGAATTATATGTAGATGTTGTGTACTTTGCGGTCCATGGGGTACGGAGCATCCGCCTTTGCGGTCCATGGGGTACGGAGCATCCGCCTTTGCGGTCCATGGGGTACGGAGCATCCGCCTCTTTATATGTACATATCCATATTAAACCTAATTATAAACAAACCTCAAAATCAAATATATATACAATGTACAATTATTAAACGAAAAATAACTGTTTTTTTTTTCAACACTGAACCCTCATTAATAAAGAAAAATTAATTTACTTTCTTTAAAAACTAACATTTTCTTAAATATTGAAGATGTCAATATCCGAGGCCCCGTTCAAAACCGACAAGCCGCGAAACAAATGAAAAGTACTTGGCGGCAGATTTGTTTTATTTATTGCTAGTCAAAACAAATTAATATCTTTGTATCTCAAATAGTTGTCAGGAATATAAAATCATCGTTTTTTTTTTATACGATGTTGCTCCTGTCAACGGCCTGAAGACATTAAAATATCATTAGATCCCTCTTCACGCTAAGACGGTAGAAGTGTCTCAACATGCTCTGAAGATATATGGTAGATGATACATTAAACTATATGTTATACTGGGAATGTTTATCCTAACATGCAAAACCCAAGTTTCCAGATCCCTAAATTATATGGATCAAATCAAACATAATATCTAACATGTTAACTGAGTCAAACTTGTTAACTACTAAGTCAAACATGTTAACTAAGTCGGAACATTAATGATCGAACTTACAATCTTCTAGTTGCTATACAGACCCCTTAATTAATATCTAGACTACGAAGATCTTCACCATTGATTCGACTTAATAGGTGGCTAACATAGAGCGCTCTTAAAGTATTTATTTTTCACTTAACAGCGCTGTGTTAGTTATTTAGTTTTTTATTGAAAGATCTGAGATCATCACTTCTTGAAAGCAATTCAATTGATGATTATAAAACGACGACCTCCACGGCCTAGTTGATAAGACGCTTTCTTCAAACCCGGACGTTGCGGGTTCAATTCCCGTTGGAACAACGATTTAAAAAAAAGGATTCCAGTCATGTTCTCACTTAAGGCCTCTTTAACATCTTCCTGATTGGTTGGAAGATATTACCACACGGCAATAAGCTCGCCAGGTTGTACTGTATACAACGAAGTAAATACAATAAAATTCAATAAAACAACTTTAAAGTCGCAGATTTTTCAGAATATCATTGAAAAGGCACATTTTAAACATTTACCTAGCGACATCTCTGTTATGAATTAATAATTGACAAACTTGTTAATCGACAAACTTTTGTTTAATGTAAGTAACAAATGACACCATTGTGAATAAAAATTGTTTTTCGATATTGCATTCACGAACTGAGCTACTAAGAGCGTCATGGCTCGTACACGGATTGACCTTGTTGAATGAATATTCCAATATTAATATTTACTCTATCTTGGTGGATAAATTGAGCTTCTTAATAAACTTCGTTGGCATAACTGAACCATTGAGTATCATTCCTGTTATTATTTTGATTTTTTATCTAATAGCTTTGTTTTCTTGTACAATACATTTTAATATATGAAATTTAATATAAATATATTATTTATAGTTAAGGCATTAACATTGTGGAGGTTTAGAGACATTGTTATTTATTTTATCAAACACTGTTTATTCCACTTTATGTAACGGTATAACCCTACCGGTAAACAGAGGAGCACAGCAAGTCTTGTTTGTGTTCCCCTGATTATGAGGTGAAAACCTTGAAACCGGTAGGGTTATATCGTAACATAAGGTGAAATAAACAGTGTTTGATAAAACAATCACAATAGAAAGAAATAAATATAGGTTTATTGATAGCAACATAATATGTAAATCTTGAAATATGGGTTTATTGATAGCAACATACGAGTAGTACGTAAATATTTAAATACATTCCAAAAACACATACCAGGTCTGTAAATATGAAACCGGAATTTGCTCATAGATAGCTTTAGTTGTCAATGTAGTGACTGTCAACCCGCGTCATTGGCGCCTTTTTCTTGTGTTTACATTTATCAAAGACTTTTAACTCGCAACAATACAAGTTTAATACAACTACATGTGTTTTCATAGCGTTGAACATGTCTATTTTTGTGCCTGTAAACTATTATTTGCGGACAGTTTTGATTTTCTGTTCCCATTTGAAGAAAACTGCTGCAGAATCGCATCGAATGCTTGTCGAAGCTTACGCTGAGCATGCTCTTGGTAAATCACAGTGCTTTGAGTGGTTTAAAAAATTCAAAAGTGGCGATTTTGACGTGAGAAACGAAGAACGTGGAAGACCACCGAGAAAGTTTGAAGACGCCGAATTGCAAACATTGTTGGATGAAGATGACGCTCAAACGCAACAACAACTTGCGAATCAATTAAATGTGACACAAGAAGCCGTCTCCATCCGTTTGAAAGCCATGGGAAAGATCCAGAAGGTGGGGAAATGGGTTCCACATGAACTGAATGAAGGACAGCAGGAAAACCAAAAAACCACTTGTGAAATGCTGCTCGCCAAGTACAAAAGAAAATCATTTCTCCATCGAATGTGACTGGTGATGAAAATGGATACATTTCGAGAATCCTAAGCGTAAAAGATCATGGGTAACTCCAAGCAAACCAGTGACATCGACAGCGGCCAAATCGCTATGAGTGGAAGACAATGTTCCGTGTTTGGTGAGATCAGAAGGGTGTTATTAATCTATTATGAGCTGCTTCAACCTAGGAAAACCGTTAATACCGAACGCTACTGACAACAAATTATGGATTTGAACCAAGCATTGCGTGAAAAACGACCAGAATATCAAAAGAGGCAACACAAAATGATTTTGCTTCATGATAATGCACCATCGCACACAGCAAAACTGGTCAAGGAAACGATTGAGACGTTTAGTTGGCAAATACTTTCGCATGCGACTTACTCACCAGACTTGGCTCCATCCGTTTACTACTTATTTGCATCGATGGAACACGCACTTGCGGAGCAGCGCTTCACTTCTTACGAAAATGGCTCGATGATTGGTTTGCCTCAAAAGAACAACAGTGTTTTTGGCGTGGCATCCACAAATTGCTAGAGAGCTTGGAAAATGTGTAGCTAGCGATGGGCAATACTTCGAATAAAATATTTTTTACCATTTTCGTACAATAAATGTGTATTTTCTATTAAAAAAATCCGGTTTCATATTTACAGACCTGATATACTCGTATTGTTTGTGCTCTCCTGAAGATGAGGTGAAAGCCTTGAAATCTTGTTACAAAAAGTGAAATAAACAGTGTTTGATAAAATAATTACAATGTCTTAAAACCTCCGCAACGTTTATGCCATAACTATAAACAATATAAAAATATAAGTACAAATATTTCTGGCCTGAACAAGTTAAACCATGTATGAAAAGATACCACATTTTGATGGCTTGTGATAACGATTTTTTTGTAAATTTTAACACCTCTAAAGTAAACAAGATATTTTCTACAGGTTTCAGATATTTTCGTTGGTAAAGAAGAAATGTGAAAGACGAAACAAATTATATACCACTAAAATCCAAAAGTGTTGTGAACCACTAATGAATCTCAGTAAAGTTTTTCTGACACCATTATACATAAAGCTAGATATCATGAAATGTTCGCCAAAGTAAAGAAAATCTACATTTCAAAACAAAAATGTTCAATTTATCTTGTAAATCGGAGGCAATCAAGAATTAAAATGGTCGTTTTTGTATTCAGCGCCTCAAAATATATTATCTAAAGTGTTTTCGTTTTTGTAAAACAACAAAACGTTTAAATTTGTAGAGCATTTTGAAACAAAGGCTTGTTGATACGTTGAAGTGGGTTTTCAGTTGTCTTCTAAACAAACAAAAAAATGTTATTCTAGTTGATTTCTCAGTTTTGTCAAAATTCGAACTCTTATTTGAATGGTTGAATTAAAATAGGCACTAAGTACCAAAAAAAACAAAAAACTAAGTATGCAGTTTCATTATATATGACATATAGAACGAAACTGCATACTTAGTTTTTTTTTTTGACACTTAGTGCCTATTTTAATTCAACCATTCATTTTATGTTCTCTCTTTACGTTGGCAGTCAATCTGGGGTGGTGTGTGTGTGTGAGTTTATATTTTTAACAATTTTCATACATTGAGTTTATAATTGTATCCACTGCTTATTTATTCTCTTTTTTTTATTATTTTTTATTTTTTTTATTTATTTACGTGTCGTCTTCGTCATTGTTGGACCCCGTAGTCGTGGGTACCCTCGCCATTTCTACGTCAATTCATTTTGGAAAGCAATTTTTTTTAAGTCAATAAGCCGTTTCACACCAGTAAACTCACCGGCCACACCACTAATCACCGGATTCAATGACACACCGAAGTGTAATCGGAACACACCAACATGTTATTTTTTACTCTTTTTTTTTTAAGAATAGATATGACCGAAGACGTGGATATCCTTGTATCCCCGAATACTAGGCGGAAAATGCATGTGTCATTCGAAAGGGGGTTTAAACTGGCGACCTTCCGCACGGAAGTCAAATGCGTTACCACACGGCCATACACCTCATGAACAATTTACGTGGACAACGGTATGTGTTGTAAAAATTTAACAGCCTGCAGTTAGACTAGTCCTCCTATTGGTGGGGGGTATATCTCAATTGAGAGGATATTATAAGACCAACCCAGACCAATTGATAGCTTCTCTCTCAAATGTGTTTTATTTTTCATTGCCTTAACATACACGTGGGATTTTATGATGTATTACATACTAAGTTGGTTTAAAGAAATATAGTATTTATTTACAAAAAAGCAATTCATCCAGCAGATGTATAATATTTACATGGAAGTCTAAAAATAAAGTTAATAAATATTTTTTGCGGTTTCTTTTTATTATTATATACGAGTATATAATATTTTATTTTAAAGAACAGCAGCCCTGATATTTATTCTCACCGTAGGAAATAACTTACATGTTTATTCCCTTTTATAACTTAACTTTTACACCAGACACCAGACCACACCAGATAGAAACCGCACCTAAAATATATTAATATTAGGGCTCTTTATCACTTTAATTCGAGAGTATATCAGAATTCTACTTTCGCACAATTCGCTATATCGCACATTTTAAAAAAATCTTTTTTTTTTTTTTTTTTGTCGATAATGCAAAAATTGTTCGTTTCCATGCAGTCGCTCTCACTTTTTTGGAAGAACTATAATATATGGAACGCAATAAACAATATTGGAGACTCGTGGGCTGAAATAAGAGTCAACAATGAAAGGTTTCTGGAAACAATTATGTCCACAAATGATGAGTGGTTTTATAAATTCTGAAGAAACTCCCGAAACTATCACAGATGAAATAGTTAGCCTAATGAATGAACTAAACTTGGATGTCAACAACGAAGATATTAATGAGTTGATTGAATCGTCACTCAGTACATCTGTCAAATGAATACTTAATTGAGCAACAAGAGTTAAATGAAATACACATAAAATTGTCAAGACTTTGACAATAAAAAATATGAATGAAGCCTTCATGCATCTTGACAAATTTGTAACTATCATGGAAGAATGTGACCCCAATGGAGAACGTATATCTCAAGTACGTAGTACGATTGAGAAAGACACGGTATGTTATAGAACTGTTTATAAAGAAAAGAAAAAAAAAGGGTGGTATTCAACTAACTCTCGACAAGGTTATAAAGAAAACACCTGAAAGCACTTAAACACGCCTCGTTAACTTAATTATATATTGATAAATAAATATTTTTAATAATATATTATTTATAAATAAATATTATTATTGATAAATAAGTATTTTAAAATATAATTTTTGATGTTTTTTTTTACATTCCTCTACTTTCGAACATTCAACATTCGCACACATTTTCAGGAACCAATTATGTTCGAAAGTCGAGGACCGCCTGTAAAAAGTATTCCACTTTAGATTTTTTTTAAATCGATTTTTTTACATATCCTTAATGTTTAAACCTTTAAAAATATGTTCTTAAAAGGAAATTTAAAAATTCCTAATATTTACGAAGTTATAGTTATAGCTATAAATGAGTCACCAATTACGCCGCACCGGAATAACTCAGACAATAATCTCAAAACTTTAAACTCGTTTTTCTCGAAAGTACTTTTTTCGACATAAAATCTCGAGTTTTATCCAACCGATTGCCTTCAAATTTGGTATGAAACTTCGATAGATATTTTTCTATCGTTTCTACATTGGAAAATTCAAAACTACTTTTTTGCTACAATATTTTAAAAAAGATTTAAAACGTCGCCATTTCTTTGGTACCAACTATAACTACATTATTTTTTATCAAGAAACTGTGTATGATTTTTATTTTAAATTTACATAAGGGTTTCAATCATGTCGACCAGCTTACCTCATTCTTTATGACAAGATATAATAGCTGATAACATCTTGAATTTTCATTTTTTTTATCATTCTCAAATCATCAACAAACAAACTGTAAAAAAGTGTATAGAAAAATTATTTTAGTTTTCTTTTATTTAGTTTGAAAAACGCCCGAAATTCACGCCTCTAGAGTAGAATACACATTTAAAATTATTTAGACTATATACAATAAATATAAAAGTATATTATTTTTCTTGTTCATGAGTGAGGGTCTGTCCACGATTCTAACATACGTCTCTCCCTACTTCGGGTCTCTTGGAGTGCGGCCGTCACAGAGGACCCTGTTACGTTCCAGACTTGGTCAATCTATCGAGTTAGTAGTCGTTATCTACCTTGTCTTCCTTCTTACCGCCTGTTAACGGAACGTTTTTCCAAATTCTCCTCTCCTGCGTACTATATTAGCAAAGAATTTGAGCATTCATCGCAAAGTTATTGTATGATGGATACATTATTATGCCATACCGTCCAAGGTATCCCAGCATGTGTCTCCGTCACCAAACCTTGGGTGTATCCACCTTTTTTTATATTTTTGCCTTGAGTGTCCAGATTTCTGTACCATATAAATAATTTTAGAGAAGATCGGGGAATGCATTCAATCACACAAATGATAATAAAAGAAAAAAATAATAACGCCATTTAATTGTTCTTTAATTATCTGACATCAGAATATCCTCAAGGGCGCTCCAGACCGAAACTCGGACCCACTATTATTGTTGGATTAAACATATTACAAAATAATTGTACATTTATAATTTGAGTGTAAGGATATGAAGGTGGTCTGGTGGTAAGACACTTGTCTGCCGATCCGGAGGTTGCGGGTACGATCCCCGCTAGAACCCAGATTTTTTTAAATAGGATTCCAGTCTGGTTAACACTTAGGGCCTATAAAACATATTTCTGGTTGGTTGGAAGAGATTGCCACGTGGCAATAAACTTGCCAGGTAAAAAAAAAAAAAAAAAAAGTGGTTACTTCTCCACATAAGCATGTTTCAAAAAACATAAACAAAACAGAAGAATACTCGTCAAGAGAAGATTAACTATAAAAAATCTTTTAATGTTTGATAATAATATATTCGGTTTTGGTGCAGTGTAATTTATGTGTGTCCTGTTCATATTCAACCTACACTTTTGATAAGACTTTCCAAAAAAGGTTGCCTTCAAGTGTTTAATAGTGCACACGTAAGCCATACCTCTAATACTAGGAGTCGGACTTTTCCATGTTATACTTCCGTTTTATACAGTAAAACCTGGAAGGTTTATTGCCGTGTGGGAATTTATCCACGAACATGTTTGAAATACTGCACATGAAGAGGAATAGCTTTTGCACACGTCTAACGCGTGAGTATTTTTTACCAAACGAACTATTTACCAGACTGGACAATTTTTTATTTTTTAAGGATATCATCGAGAATTGAACCCGAAACCCTTGGGTTAAAGTCGTGATGATCTCGTAAGACCCTTATCTTGTAGCTTGAAGTTTACGGGTTCGATTCCCGTCGATACCATTTTTATTAAAATGTTAAATAAATATGACATTTACGAATGCAGTACCCGGCGGTAAGTAATACACATCGGGCTAAGAAAGAGGCTGTCGGCCATAATCGACTAACTTCGGCTTTGAAGAGCGTCGTCTCTGTCATTCATACACGTGTTCCATTGCGTTGTCGCCGTACTGTTAGCGCATCGTGCGACAGAGACAACGCTCTACAAAGCCATGTGTATTACTTTCCGCCTGGTACTGTACATTGGTGAACAATGACATATTGGATCAAGTTGACAAATTCTGTTATTTGGATAGTATTTTCTCAGATGATGGAAGAGTTAAGAATATCATTGTTAATGTATGAAAGTAAAACATGGACGTGAAAAAATACAATAACATCAAAGTTTTCAGCAATTTTCATGCATCATTCCACCTGAATTTGTTTAGTGTTGTTTATAATCAGTATTTTATAAATAAAAAAATTAACACTCATCAAATGCTGTTTTATTCCACAACAATTATTTACAAGTGTCCTACTTATTATTATACGAGTAGTTAACAGTTTAATTATCCAAGCCCTTATAATTTTCGAAATGAAAATTCAGAAATTAGATTTTTCCACGCCCCTGGATAGAGGGTACCACATGCTTGAGACATCAATACTAATTTGTAAGATCTTAAAGAAACCAACCCACTTATGTATTCGCACTCGGCGAGAGGGAAATAGGGGATGAATACGAATATAAACAACCCCTCAAGCTTACTGCGGTCTAGTAATTCAGGACTAAGAAAAATACGATATCAATGAATATCCATTATCCGTTACGAGTTTATAATAGAAGGCACAGTACAAAGAGGGGGATTAAGGTACTTGTTGTTGGTGCCACATGAGATGACCATAAATACCATTTTTTATAGACATATGGTTTTTATAGGCATTATATACCCTAATACATTTAAAGTTTAAAGTTTCAGTACTTGTTTTTAATTTCAAGTTTCAGTAAATTAAAAGTTTCAGTACTTGCATCGTGTCTGCATCTTCTTTCTCCGTTGGGTCCCTGAAAATTAATAACAATTCTACGCCTAGTAACGTGGTCCAAGAATCTCAAACTCATCGTTTGGACAGTCGATGAAAGTAATAATAATAATGAAACAATTTATATAGCGCCGTATAGAGTGCAGAATGTCTCCAAGGATGATTCAACTTGAGACTCGAACACACACTATAAGAGCGAGAGATTAAAAATTGTGCAAAAATGATAATATTTAGTTGAGAGTCATTGTTGGAAGCTGGTGGCTGCAGCCATTAGATAAGGTACTTCCCCGCATATCCATATGTTTTGTATTTAAATAACATATTTGGTAAAAAAAATTAGCAGAAAACTCTACAAGGGAAGACGAGCAACAAAAAAACATGTGTAGATCTTCCGATATGTAATAGAGAGACACATGAAGTGTAGTTTGTAGATCTTCCGATATGTAATAGAGACACATGAAGTGTTGTTTGTAGATCTTCCGATGTGTAATAAAGATCTACAAACTACACATGAAGTGTAGTTTGTAGATCTTCCGATATGTAATAGAGACACATGAAGTGTAGTTTGTAGATCTTCCAATATGTAATAGAGATACATGAAGTGTAGTTTGTAGATCTTCCGATATGTAATAAAGACACATGAAGTGTAGTTTGTAGATCTTCCGATATATAATAGAGATACATGAAGTGTAGTTTGTAGATCTTCCGATATTTAATAGAGACACATGAAGTGTAGTTTGTAGATCTTCCGATATGTAATAGAGACACATGAAGTGTAGTTTGTAGATCTTCCGATATGTAATAGAGACGCATGAAGTGTAGTTTGTAGATCTTCCGATATGTAATAGAGACACATGAAGTGTAGTTTGTAGATCTTCCGATATGTAATAGAGACACATGAAGTGTAGTTTGTAGATCTTCTGATATGTAATAGAGACACATGAAGTGTAGTTTGTAGATCTTCCGATATGTAATAGAGACACATGAAGTGTAGTTTGTAGATCTTCCGATATGTAATAGAGACACATGAAGTGTAGTTTGTAGATCTTCCGATATGTAATAGAGACACATGAAGTGTAGTTTGTAGATCTTCCGATATGTAATAGAGACACATGAAGTGTAGTTTATGTTTATTGAATACCGTTAGATCATCAAAAGTACCCGGCGGTAAGTAATACACATCGGGCTTAAGAAAGAGACTGTCGGCCATTATCGGCTAACTTCAGCTTTGTGGAGCGTCGTCTCTGTCATTTATACACGTGTTCCGTCACGATTTATCAGTCAAAAAGTATAACAGCTCTTTCTAGATACCGGACTGTTAGCGCATCGTACGACAGAGACGACGCTCTACAAAGCCTAAGTTAGCCGATTATGACCGACAATCTCTTTTTTAAGCCTGATGTGTATTATTTACTGTCGGGTACTTTAACCGTTATGATATTTGCTTTTCCATGTACTTTCCAGGAATTATCGAGCTGTATTAATTCCATTAATTGCCGAGTTAAAGTACTCGCGTAATTACTGGCCTGGTTTTCATAATGTTCTATATTTATATTGTCTATTATACCAGGAATTAAGAAAATCAACTGTTTAATTCAATTATTTCCTTGTTTAACATGTAAAACAAACTCGACGAATCCACACATATACCATACACCTGTTTTACATGTTTTCTACTTTCATTATATATTAGGTCCTTACATATGAAATTGGCGTTTTGCCGTACTGGCAACTTTGATCTCAAATATCTTCTCTTTGGTTAGGAATACCAAATTCAAATTTATACAGCTATTTACTCAAGTATTTGTGTTTCGAAAATTATAATTCATTTGTTTTTTCCTTAATTGTTTTTTTTCTTTGCGTCACTCAGTTTACAAAATGGAAAACTTGAAATATCGCGTTATTTACGAGTACGAGTTCCACCGTGGCACCAGTGCTGCAGAAACGGCTCGAAGGATTAATGATGTGTATGGCGACGGTGCCGCAAAAGAAAACACAGTGCGTTTTTGGTTCCAACGTTTTCGTTCTGGAAATTTCGACCTGCATAACAAGCCCCGTGGACGGCCGGAGACCAAAGTTGATAATGAAGAATTGAAGGCTATTGTGGAAGCGGATCCATCGCAAACCACGTCCGAGTTAGCTGCAGGCTGCGGTGTTAGTGATAAAACTGTTTTAATCCACTTGAAGCAAATTGGGAAGGTGAAAAAGCTTGAAAGGTGGGTACCTCACGAATTGAGTGAAGCAAATCAACAAACGCGCGTTGACTGCTGCGTTGCATTACTCAACCGGCACAATAATGAAGGGATTTTGAATCGAATCATTACCTGTGATGAAAAGTGGATCCTGTATGATAATCGGAAGCGCTCATCGCAATGGCTGAACCCTGCCGAACCAGCCAAACCATGCCCCAAGCGAAAATTGACTCCAAAAAAGTTACTTGTGAGCGTTTGGTGGACTAGTGCTGGTGTCGTTCACTACAGCTTTCTTAAATCTGGCCAGACGATTACGGCAGATGTCTATTGTCAGCAACTGCAAACCATGATGGAAAAGCTAGCTGCTAAACAACCGAGGCTGGTTAATCGCTCTAGGCCACTGCTGCTTCATGATAACGCTAGACCACACACTGCACAACAGACGGCTACCAAATTAAAAGAGCTTCAATTGAAATGTCTAAGACATCCACCGTACTCTCTGGACCTTGCCCCAACAGATTACTATTTTTTTCGAAATTTGGATAACTTCTTGCAAGGGAAAAAATTCAACTCCGATGGGGCAGTCCAAACCGACTTCAAAGATTTTATTGATTCCCGTCCGAATGGTTTTTTTTAGTAAAGGGATCGATGAACTACCTATGAGATGGCAAAAGTGCATAGATAGCAATGGTACATACTTTGATTAAATAAATATATTATATTAAAAAAAAATCAACTTTATGTTCCTCCCAAACAAAACGCCAATTTCATATGTAAGGACCTAATATTTCGTGTACTACTTGTTGAGTGTATTCAAAAAGACAGAATGTCTAATATAATCAAGCGGTTAGTTTTTTTTTTTTTATTTATTTATTTACATATGACGAGAAATATAAGTACACAATTTGCGAAAAAACAACAGGTAATTTAATGTGGACATACAATTTTAATGGATCTGGGTTTGTTGCCTTTCATTTGTCGTGTCCCCAGTAAACTAGGATTTTGCCTGTATCTCACTGAGAACATGACGTTATTCTTCTCTGAATTTCTTCTTCTCCATCCTTGTGACCTCAATGCTGAGTAACGTGGCCTACAAATTGCTGAGCATATTTATGTGATTTCTTGGGTAAAAATAATGCGATGGTTTCCCATTGCTTTCCGTACCACATTAGATGTTATAGGAATTGTATACATGTTGCATATATTGTGAGCCCTGCTGCCAACATACAGTATTTTGGGGAGTAGTACTAGGTCTTAGATGAAATGTGCACTTGTGGATTAGAGGGTAATGGAGGGCTGCAGAAATGATTTTGAATATACTGAAGTGAATAGAAGTTGGAAGGATTAGGAGAGAGGATAAGGAAAACAAATATGCAGAAGGGGCCAGACCTCTTTCACCAAACTTAACCTAAGGGGGCACACAGTTTCCGGGATGTGGTCATTGTCCCTAGCACTGAGAGTTACTTGGAACCACCGGTGAACACTTCAAGATGTCAGCGGACCAGGGACTGAGTACTTTCTAGGCAACCCAAGATTAACCAGTACTTGTTAACACAAGGTTTATCGCTTAACATTTTACATTCTTCTCTGAATTTGAGTAAAAATAAAAACCGTACTAGCCCAAAAAGAGGTACAAAGATGGTCTCAAGTCCATAGTCACGCTGTGCAGTAAACATATACCCAGAGCTGGATCGCAGCGACACAGGAGCGTAAGCAGTGAAGAGACACCGTGGCTAAAGGGGTGGTGCTTTTTGTGACTGTGAAACGTGAAGGGGAAGAACAATAGCGCGTAGAGCGAAAATAGCACCCAGCGTTGGATCGCCGATGCCGCCTGGAAAAGTGTTCCCACACTGCAGGAAGGTGTGCGAATCCAAGATCTACCTTTTAAGCCACAGATGGAGTGACTACCCAGGGAAGTCAAATTAGACCTAATTTTAACATGTATCTTGTTACAGTTCATTGTTCTCGTCCTTGCCAGCTACAGTTTTTTTAATAGTTCGTTTCATACCTTAAGGCCGTCTCTTTTTCATTAAACGTGTCGGAGAGACTTAAAATTATATACGTTTAATCTCTAGCTAGACTTAATGCCTGAATTTCGTACCCAGTCCTATCGGTTTTTATGATCTGATTTATTCTGTTAATGTACAATATTGCCTTGTTGATAAGAAGCTTATCTTTTAATCCGTGGATGGCGGGTTCGAATCGCGTTATAGTTTTGGCATTCAGCTGTAAGGTGATGTGTCGGGGCGGTATTGTTGTGTTTAATTTGGTCTTATTTTGGGAGAAGGATTGCCTGATATATTTCCATTGTTTCAGTAGTTGACCAGTAGATTGGGCTCAAATATACCTTTAGATCTATATTAATATGTAAGTTCATTCGTTTCCGTGTCCAGACCATCAATTATGCCATGTGTTTCCAGTAGAAGGTAACAGAAATCGGCATATCGTTCTCATCAATCAGGTCCTACTCAGAGCATGTAGTCTCGATGTTCGAACAAACCAATATATGGTGTGATTTCTATAGGAATATAGGAATCACATATATTCTTATAGGATATATATATATATATATATATATATATATATATATATATATATATATATATATATATATATATATATATATATATATATATATATATATATATATATATATATATATATATATATATATATATATATATATATATATATATATATATATATATATATATATATATATATATATATATATATATATATATATATATATATATATATATATATATATATATATATATATATATATATATATATATATATATATATATCCTAACAATCACCTTTACTCAAGAAATCCAATATCTCCGTATTTACTTTGCATCTATTTACCCCTTATTCGAGTGTATTCAGTGCTCTCTGAGAAGGTCAAGACAGTTGGTGTTCCGATGCCATATTTTTCGAGAGCTCCTTCCAGTCATCAGGTGTTTTCTTACCCGGAGATTATCAATACTTCACTTACTTCACGAAACTATTCCTGGATTTCAATTTTGATATTGCTAACGGATGACCATGAAGAGATGTCTTGAATCCTGGATTTTTGTAAGATAAACAAGTAGACTATAAAAAAGTAACACGGAATATATAAAAGAAACAAGATAGGAAGTCAAAACAAAATACAATGGATCACTGTCGAGCGCCCCTTGGAAACATCACAAATATACTGATGGCCAACTCGTCTAACCCCGAAACGTATACATAATCCAGGAAAACTTTAATTAACCTTAAGATGTTTGATTTATAATTTCAGAGAGAAAATAAGTTCAGACGACAGTTCCATCTCAGAGGTGATGAAGTGGTACACAGCAGTTAACGCAGCATTACTGGAACACCTCACCAACCACATCAAAGAGGCTGACAGCAGCACCATATGGAGGTACCACTTATTTGTCTTCTTCTGTCAACTTTTTTCTACTGTCCACGTGTCTTTATCACATCTTTGTCAATCACTAGACGTGTCATCTTACTTGTAAATTTGGTTAAAAATTGTTAATGATCTTCTCAGTTTGAAAACTTTGTGAGATTAAAATCTGAAATAAAAACAATCCTGCATTAGTTATTTTTTTATTTTCGTAATTGATATTTATTCAGTAGGAAGCCTCTTTATCAGGCCTGGGAAAATATTTTGCATTATGAATTTAATAATAAAAACGGATCGCTACATAAAATATGATTTTCTTTGCCTCAATTTTTTATCCAAAAATATTAATTATTTAACTGAAATAGAAAAAGTGTGAACGCAAAGATTAGAATATATTGGTGAGTATCGCTTAAATATACAAAAAAATCGTGGTAATGTAGAGATAGCTGTGCATCACACACGTCTACACAACACAAACAAGCCGTACTCGCACATTCACTGTTATAAAACGATTGAGGATAAAAAATACGATTTTCAGGTCAACGTAGGTTATAATTAATATAAATAAAAATTGTGTTTGATAAATAATAGTCGCTAGTGAACTTTTATGTTTTCAACATTTAGCTGTCAGTTGATGTGTTGGGATAGTACTAGTATGTAAATAAGTACACATATGTATACAAAAAATAACATATAAGAAATAGTCACATAATAATCCGCAGGAATCACAGTTATTAAAATATACTGATTTGATGCAATTACAGGAATTACATTTTGATTTAAATGCAAACATTTATACAATCATAACAGCTATATTAAAATTATCTTTACGAACTTTTAGCGTGTTTCAAAATATGTTCGCCATCTTTGCTCGATACATTTTTTCTAAAGTCATTACAATTGTAATAAAATTTTGGGTTGCTCATTAATTCCGCTTCTGCAGTTTTAAATAATAATGTATTTCTCTCCTTTCTCCAGGCTGCACCCATTAGACTAAATATTCTTTCGCAAATTGCATTGAAATGTGAAATTGAGAGTATGTGGATTGAGAGTATGTGGAGAGTTTTATACAAATTATTGCAAGAGGATCATTATCTTTACAAAATATTATCCATTTCTCATCTTTTGTTTTTTTTCTCGTTTGCTTCAGTCATATTCAGTAAAAAAATGTTTAATAAAGAAACATTTTCGTATAGAATATCACAAGTAACATTAAATAATTTTGTTAATTCTTCAATTGACGAAAAATTGATTGGTTTTAAAGACAAGAGTCAAATGGATTTGAATTTGTAAATCTCGAAGTCGAACCATAACTGTAGGTTTCTGTATCGCTCTTTCAAAAAAAATTCTGTGCGTCATTTTGGAAACGGGTTATTTTGGTGTCGTCAGTGCATTGCAGTAACAGTTCATAAAAGGCTTAGTAAAAGTTGCATAAAAGGCGTCAACTTTTTATTGAATGAACGACTGCAATATGCCGTTCATTAATTCAAAAACATAAGCAAACATTGTTAAGTTGAGAAGTCTCAACTTCGGAAGTCCAAAGGCAATGCGGGTCTCGTGATTTGTCTGTTGAAGTCGTAACAGTCCCGCTCAAATAGGTACGTCAGGCAACCGTGACTAACGTCATACAACGTCCAAACCTGCTAAATGTTTTTGTCCAAACCTGCTAAAACACTTCTTAGTAATATACTGAAATTTCACACTTTTCACTGGAAAAACTGCCGTTGACGACCAAGTTTACTAATAATATGTTCAAAATCACATCAGACGTATTATTTGTTCAACGAGTTTTCGTGTTTTTCGTCCTAAACCACTAATTTTCAAAATTTCAATATTTGTTTATGACATAAAACGTTGAAAACCTCTTCAACATGTTTATGAATATTTGTTAGTAATACACGGCAATTGCACTCTTTTCACCCGAAAAACTGCCATTGACGACCAAGTTTACGAATATATGTACAAATCACCACAGAAGTATTGTTTGTTCAACGAGTTTTCGTGTTTTTCGTCCCAAACCTCTAATTTGGCCAAATTTCAATATTTTGCGTCAATATTTTAAAATATAGATGAATTTTATTACTTTTGACTTTCAAAATACAAATTTTTCGTGGAAAAATGCAAAAATTATTATCAATCAAGACAAAAGTGTACTAGAAACACATTGACGTTGTTTATGACATAAAAAGTTAAAAACCTCTTCAACATGTATGAATATTTGTTAGTAATACACGGAAATTGCACTCTTTTCACCCGAAAAAACTGCCATTGACGACCAAGTTTATGAACATATGTACAAAATCACCACAGAAGTATTGTTTGTTCAACGAGTTGGCGTTTTTTCCGTCCCAAACCTCTATTTTTGCGATTTGTATGAACACGTGTAAGTAATTGCCGGAAATTTCGCGCTTTTCACCCGAAAAACTGCCATTGACGACAAAGTTTACGATTATATAAACAAAATCCCCACAGAAGTATTGTTTGTTCTACGAGTTTGCGTGTTTTTCGTCCCAACCCTCTATTTTTGCGAAATTTCAATATTTTGCGTCAATATTTTCAAGTAAAAATTAATTTTATTACTTTTGACTTTCAAAATACAAATTTTTCGTAGAAAAATGCAAGAATTACAATGAATCAAGACGAAAGTGTAGTAGAAACGCGTTGACGTTAATTGTAATATATGCTTCAAAACTTCCTAAAAATGTATGAACACGTGTAAGTAATAACCGGAAATTTCACACTTTTCCCCCGAAAAACTGCCATTGACGACCAAGTTTACGAGAATAATGTACAAAATCACCACAGAAGTATTGTTTGTTCTACGAGTTTGCGTGTTTTCCGTCCCAACCCTCTATTTTTGCGAAATTTCAATATTTTGCGTCAATATTTTCAAGTATAAATTAATTTTATTACTTTTGACTTTCAAAATACAACTTTTTCGTAGAAAAATGTAAGAATTATAATGAATCAAGACGAAAGTGTAGTAGAAACGCGTTGACGTTAATTGTTATATAAAACTTCAAAACCTCCTAAACATGTATGAACACGTGTAAGTATTAATAATAGCCGGAAATTTCACACTTTCACCCGATAAGCTGGCATTGACGACCAAGTTTACGAATATATGTACAAAATCACCACAGAAGTATTGTTTGTTCTACGAGTGTGCGTGTTTTTCATCCCAACCCTCTATATTTGCGAAATTTCAATATTTTGCGTATTGACGCATGATTTTCAAATCAAAATTAATTTTATTACTTTTGACTTTCAAAATACATTTTTTTCGTAGAAAAATGCAAGAATTATAATGAATCAAGACGAAAGTGTTGTAGAAACGCGTTGACGTTAATTGTAATATATACTTCAAAGCTTCCTAAAAATGTATGAACACGTGTAAGTAATAACCGGAAATTTCACACTTTTCACCCGAAAAACTGCCATTGACGACCAAGTTTACGAGTATATGTACAAAATCACCACAGAAGTATTGTTTGTTCTACGAGTTTTTCGTCCCAACTCTCTATTTTTGCGAAATTTCAATATTTTGCGTCAATATTTTCAAGTATAAATTAATTTTATTACTTTTGACTTTCAAAATACAAATTTTTCGAAGAAAAATGCAAGAATTACAATGAATCAAGACGAAAGTGTAGTAGAAACGCGTTGACGTTAATTGTGATATAAAACTTCAAAACCTCCTAAATATGTATGAACACGTGTAAGTATTAATAATAGCCGGAAATTTCACACTTTTCACCCGAAAAGCTGGCATTGACGACCAAGTTTACGAATATATGTACAAAACCACCACAGAAGTATATTGTTTGTTCTACGAGTTTGAGTGTTTTTCATCCCAACCCTCTATATTTGCGAAATTTCAATTTTTTGCGTCAATATTTTCAAGTAAAAATTAATTTTATTACTTTTGACTTTTATAATACAATTTTTTCGTAGAAAAATGCAAGAATTATAATGAATCAAGACGAAAGTGCTGTAGAAACGCGTTGATGTTAATTGTAATATATACTTAAAACTTCCTAAAAATGTATGAATACGTGTAAGTAAAAAGAAAAATGCAAGAATTATAATGAATCAAGACGAAAGTGCTGTAGAAACGCGTTGACGTTAATTGTAATATAAAACTTCAAAACCTCCTAAATATGTATGAACACGTGTAAGTATTAATAATAGCCGGAAATTTCACTCGTTTCACTCGAAAAACTGCCATTGACGACCAAGTTTACGAATATATGTACAAAATTACCACAGACGTTTTGTTTGTTTTACGAGTTTGCGTGTTTTTCATCCCAACCCTCTATATTTGCGAAATTTCAATTTTTTGCGTCAATATTTTCAAGTAAAAATTAATTTTATTACTTTTGACTTTTATAATACAATTTTTTCGTAGAAAAATGCAAGAATTATAATGAATCAAGACGAAAGTGCTGTAGAAACGCGTTGATGTTAATTGTAATATATACTTAAAACTTCCTAAAAATGTATGAATACGTGTAAGTAAAAAGAAAAATGCAAGAATTATAATGAATCAAGACGAAAGTGCTGTAGAAACGCGTTGACGTTAATTGTAATATAAAACTTCAAAACCTCCTAAATATGTATGAACACGTGTAAGTATTAATAATAGCCGGAAATTTCACACTTTTCACCCGAAAAGCTGGCATTGACGACCAAGTTTACGAATATATGTACAAAACCACCACAGAAGTATATTGTTTGTTCTACGAGTTTGAGTGTTTTTCATCCCAACCCTCTATATTTGCGAAATTTCAATTTTTTGCGTCAATATTTTCAAGTAAAAATTAATTTTATTACTTTTGACTTTTATAATACAATTTTTTCGTAGAAAAATGCAAGAATTATAATGAATCAAGACGAAAGTGCTGTAGAAACGCGTTGATGTTAATTGTAATATATACTTAAAACTTCCTAAAAATGTATGAATACGTGTAAGTAATAACCGGAAATTTCACACTTTTCACCCGAAAAACTGCCATTGACGACCAAGTTTACGATAATATATGTACAAAATCACCACAGAAGTATTGTTTGTTCTACGAGTTTTTCGTCCCAACTCTCTATTTTTGCGAAATTTCAATATTTTGCGTCAATATTTTCAAGTATAAATTAATTTTATTACTTTTGACTTCCAAAATACAAATTTTTCGAAGAAAAGTGCAAGAATTATAATGAATCAAGACGAAAGTGCTGTAGAAACGCGTTGACGTTAATTGTAATATAAAACTTCAAAACCTCCTAAACATATATGAACACGTGTAAGTATTAATAATAGCCGGAAATTTCACACTTTTCCCCCGAAAAGCTGGCATTGACGACCAAGTTTACGAGTATATGTACAAAATCATAACAGAAGTATTGTTTGTTCTACGAGTTTGCGTGTTTTTCATCCCAACCCTCTATATTTGCGAAATTTCAATATTTTGCGTCAATATTTTCAAGTATAAATTAATTTTATTACTTTTGACTTTCAAAATACAACTTTTTCATAGAAAAATGCAAGAATTATAATGAATCAAGACGAAAGTGTTGTAGAAACGCGTTGACGTTAATTGTAATATATACTTCAAAACTTCCTAAAAATGTATGAACACGTCTAAGTAATAACCGGAAATTTCACACTTTTCACCCGAAAAACTGCCATTGACGACCAAGTTTACGATAATATATGTACAAAATCACCACAGAAGTATTGTTTGTTCTACGAGTTTTTCGTCCCAACTCTCTTTTTTTTGCGAAATTTCAATATTTTGCGTCAATATTTTCAAGTATAAATTAATTTTATTACTTTTGACTTTCAAAATACAAATTTTTCGAAGAAAAGTGCAAGAATTATAATGAATCAAGACGAAAGTGCTGTAGAAACGCGTTGACGTTAATTGTAATATAAAACTTCAAAACCTCCTAAACATGTATGAACACGTGTAAGTATTAATAATAGCCGGAAATTTCACACTTTTCCCACGAAAAGCTGGCATTGACGACCAAGTTTACGAGTATATGTACAAAATCATAACAGAAGTATTGTTTGTTCTACGAGTTTGCGTGTTTTTCATCCCAACCCTCTATATTTGCGAAATTTCAATATTTTGCGTCAATATTTTCAAGTATAAATTAATTTTATTACTTTTGACTTTCAAAATACAACTTTTTCATAGAAAAATGCAAGAATTATAATGAATCAAGACGAAAGTGTTGTAGAAACGCGTTGACGTTAATTGTAATATATACTTCAAAACTTCCTAAAAATGTATGAACACGTGTAAGTAATAACCGGAAATTTCACACTTTTCACCCGAAAAGCTGGCATTGACGACCAAGTTTACGAATATATGTACAAAATCACCACAGAAGTATTGTTTGTTCTACGAGTTTGCGTGTTTTTCATCCCAACCCTCTATATTTGCGAAATTTCAATATTTTGCGTCAATATTTTCAAGTAAAAATTAATTTTATTACTTTTGACTTTCAAAATACAACTTTTTCGTAGAAAAATGCAAGAATTATAATGAATCAAGACGAAGGTGTTGTAGAAACGCGTTGACGTTAATTGTAATATATACTTCAAAACTTCCTAAAAATGTATGAACACGTCTAAGTAATAACCGGAAATTTCACACTTTTCACCCGAAAAACTGCCATTGACGACCAAGTTTACGATAATATATGAACAAAATCACCACAGAAGTATTGTTTGTAATTTCACACATTTCACCCGAAAAACTGCCATTGACGACCAAGTTTACGAATATATGTACAAAATTACCACAGAAGTATTGTTTGTTCTACGAGTTTGCGTGTTTTTCATCCCAACCCTCTATATTTTCGAAATTTCAATATTTTGCGTATTGACGCATGATTTTCAAATCAAAATTAATTTTATTACTTTTGACTTTCAAAATACATTTTTTTCGTAGAAAAATGCAAGAATTATAATGAATCAAGACGAAAGTGTTGTAGAAACGCGTTGACGTTAATTGTAATATATACTTCAAAACTTCCTAAAAATGTATGAACACGTGTAAGTAATAACCGGAAATTTCACACTTTTCACCCAAAAAACTGCCATTGACGACCAAGTTTACGATAATATATGTACAAAATCACCACAGAAGTATTGTTTGTTCTACGAGTTTTTCGTCCCAACTCTCTATTTTTGCGAAATTTTAATATTTTGCGTCAATATTTTGAAGTATAAATTAATTTTATTACTTTTGACTTTCAAAATACAAATTTTTCGAAGAAAAGTGCAAGAAATATAATGAATCAAGACGAAAGTGCTGTAGAAACGCGTTGACGTTAATTGTAATATAAAACTTCAAAACCTCCTAAACATGTATGAACACGTGTAAGTATTAATAATAGCCGGAAATATTAATAATAGCCGGAAATTTCACACTTTTCCCCCGAAAAGCTGGCATTGACGACCAAGTTTACGAGTATATGTACAAAATCATAACAGAAGTATTGTTTGTTCTACGAGTTTGCGTGTTTTTCATCCCAACCCTCTATATTTGCGAAATTTCAATATTTTGCGTCAATATTTTCAAGTATAAATTAATTTTATTACTTTTGACTTTCAAAATACAACTTTTTCATAGAAAAATGCAAGAATTATAATGAATCAAGACGAAAGTGTTGTAGAAACGCGTTGACGTTAATTGTAATATATACTTCAAAACTTCCTAAAAATGTATGAACACGTGTAAGTAATAACCGGAAATTTCACACTTTTCACCCGAAAAGCTGGCATTGACGACCAAGTTTACGAATATATGTACAAAATCACCACAGAAGTATTGTTTGTTCTACGAGTTGTTCGTCCCAACTCTCTATTTTTGCGAAATTTCAATATTTTGCGTCAATATTTTCAAGTATGAATTAATATATTACTTTTGACTTTCAAAATACAAATCTTTCGAAGAAAAATGCAAGAATTACAATGAATTAAGACGAAAGTGTAGTAGAAACGCGTTGACGTTAATTGTGATATTAAACTTCAAAACCTCCTAAACATGTATGAACACGTGTAAGTAATTGCCGGAAATTTCACACTTTTCACCCGAAAAACTGCCATTGACGACCAAGTTTACGAATATATGTACAAAATTACCACAGAAGTATTGTTTGTTCTACGAGTTTGCGTGTTTTTCATCCCAACCCTCTATATTTGCGAAATTTCAATATTTTGCGTCAATATTTTCAAGTAAAAATTAATTTTATTACTTTTGACTTTCAAAATACATTTTTTTCGTAGAAAAATGCAAGAATTATAATGAATCAAGACGAAAGTGTTGTAGAAACGCGTTGACGTTAATTGTAATATATACTTCAAAACTTCCTAAAAATGTATGAACACGTGTAAGTAATAACCGGAAATTTCACACTTTTCACCCAAAAAACTGCCATTGACGACCAAGTTTACGATAATATATGTACAAAATCACCACAGAAGTATTGTTTGTTCTACGAGTTTTTCGTCCCAACTCTCTATTTTTGCGAAATTTTAATATTTTGCGTCAATATTTTCAAGTATAAATTAATTTTATTACTTTTGACTTTCAAAATACAAATTTTTCGAAGAAAAGTGCAAGAATTATAATGAATCAAGACGAAAGTGCTGTAGAAACGCGTTGACGTTAATTGTAATATAAAACTTCAAAACCTCCTAAACATATATGAACACGTGTAAGTATTAATAATAGCCGGAAATTTCACACTTTTCCCCCGAAAAGCTGGCATTGACGACCAAGTTTACGAGTATATGTACAAAATCATAACAGAAGTATTGTTTGTTCTACGAGTTTGCGTGTTTTTCATCCCAACCCTCTATATTTGCGAAATTTCTATATTTTGCGTCAATATTTTCAAGTATAAATTAATTTTATTACTTTTGACTTTCAAAATACAACTTTTTCATAGAAAAATGCAAGAATTATAATGAATCAAGACGAAAGTGTTGTAGAAACGCGTTGACGTTAATTGTAATATATACTTCAAAACTTCCTAAAAATGTATGAACACGTCTAAGTAATAACCGGAAATTTCACACTTTTCACCCGAAAAACTGCCATTGACGACCAAGTTTACGATAATATATGTACAAAATCACCACAGAAGTATTGTTTGTTCTACGAGTTTTTCGTCCCAACTCTCTTTTTTTTGCGAAATTTCAATATTTTGCGTCAATATTTTCAAGTATAAATTAATTTTATTACTTTTGACTTTCAAAATACAAATTTTTCGAAGAAAAGTGCAAGAATTATAATGAATCAAGACGAAAGTGCTGTAGAAACGCGTTGACGTTAATTGTAATATATAACTTCAAAACCTCCTAAACATGTATGAACACGTGTAAGTATTAATAATAGCCGGAAATTTCACACTTTTCCCACGAAAAGCTGGCATTGACGACCAAGTTTACGAGTATATGTACAAAATCATAACAGAAGTATTGTTTGTTCTACGAGTTTGCGTGTTTTTCATCCCAACCCTCTATATTTGCGAAATTTCAATATTTTGCGTCAATATTTTCAAGTATAAATTAATTTTATTACTTTTGACTTTCAAAATACAACTTTTTCATAGAAAAATGCAAGAATTATAATGAATCAAGACGAAAGTGTTGTAGAAACGCGTTGACGTTAATTGTAATATATACTTCAAAACTTCCTAAAAATGTATGAACACGTGTAAGTAATAACCGGAAATTTCACACTTTTCACCCGAAAAGCTGGCATTGACGACCAAGTTTACGAATATATGTACAAAATCACCACAGAAGTATTGTTTGTTCTACGAGTTTGCGTGTTTTTCATCCCAACCCTCTATATTTGCGAAATTTCAATATTTTGCGTCAATATTTTCAAGTAAAAATTAATTTTATTACTTTTGACTTTCAAAATACAACTTTTTCGTAGAAAAATGCAAGAATTATAATGAATCAAGACGAAGGTGTTGTAGAAACGCGTTGACGTTAATTGTAATATATACTTCAAAACTTCCTAAAAATGTATGAACACGTCTAAGTAATAACCGGAAATTTCACACTTTTCACCCGAAAAACTGCCATTGACGACCAAGTTTACGATAATATATGAACAAAATCACCACAGAAGTATTGTTTGTAATTTCACACATTTCACCCGAAAAACTGCCATTGACGACCAAGTTTACGAATATATGTACAAAATTACCACAGAAGTATTGTTTGTTCTACGAGTTTGCGTGTTTTTCATCCCAACCCTCTATATTTTCGAAATTTCAATATTTTGCGTATTGACGCATGATTTTCAAATCAAAATTAATTTTATTACTTTTGACTTTCAAAATACATTTTTTTCGTAGAAAAATGCAAGAATTATAATGAATCAAGACGAAAGTGTTGTAGAAACGCGTTGACGTTAATTGTAATATATACTTCAAAACTTCCTAAAAATGTATGAACACGTGTAAGTAATAACCGGAAATTTCACACTTTTCACCCAAAAAACTGCCATTGACGACCAAGTTTACGATAATATATGTACAAAATCACCACAGAAGTATTGTTTGTTCTACGAGTTTTTCGTCCCAACTCTCTATTTTTGCGAAATTTTAATATTTTGCGTCAATATTTTGAAGTATAAATTAATTTTATTACTTTTGACTTTCAAAATACAAATTTTTCGAAGAAAAGTGCAAGAATTATAATGAATCAAGACGAAAGTGCTCTAGAAACGCGTTGACGTTAATTGTAATATAAAACTTCAAAACCTCCTAAACATGTATGAACACGTGTAAGTATTAATAATAGCCGGAAATTTCACACTTTTCCCCCGAAAAGCTGGCATTGACGACCAAGTTTACGAGTATATGTACAAAATCATAACAGAAGTATTGTTTGTTCTACAAGTTTGCGTGTTTTTCATCCCAACCCTCTATATTTGCGAAATTTCAATATTTTGCGTCAATATTTTCAAGTATAAATTAATTTTATTACTTTTGACTTTCAAAATACAACTTTTTCATAGAAAAATGCAAGAATTATAATGAATCAAGACGAAAGTGTTGTAGAAACGCGTTGACGTTAATTGTAATATATACTTCAAAACTTCCTAAAAATGTATGAACACGTGTAAGTAATAACCGGAAATTTCACACTTTTCACCCGAAAAGCTGGCATTGACGACCAAGTTTACGAATATATGTACAAAATCACCACAGAAGTATTGTTTGTTCTACGAGTTTGCGTGTTTTTCATCCCAACCCTCTATATTTGCGAAATTTCAATATTTTGCGTCAATATTTTCAAGTAAAAATTAATTTTATTACTTTTGACTTTCAAAATACAACTTTTTCGTAGAAAAATGCAAGAATTATAATGAATCAAGACGAAGGTGTTGTAGAAACGCGTTGACGTTAATTGTAATATATACTTCAAAACTTCCTAAAAATGTATGAACACGTCTAAGTAATAACCGGAAATTTCACACTTTTCACCCGAAAAACTGCCATTGACGACCAAGTTTACGATAATATATGAACAAAATCACCACAGAAGTATTGTTTGTAATTTCACACATTTCACCCGAAAAACTGCCATTGACGACCAAGTTTACGAATATATGTACAAAATTACCACAGAAGTATTGTTTGTTCTACGAGTTTGCGTGTTTTTCATCCCAACCCTCTATATTTTCGAAATTTCAATATTTTGCGTATTGACGCATGATTTTCAAATCAAAATTAATTTTATTACTTTTGACTTTCAAAATACATTTTTTTCGTAGAAAAAATGCAAGAATTATAATGAATCAAGACGAAAGTGTTGTAGAAACGCGTTGACGTTAATTGTAATATATACTTCAAAACTTCCTAAAAATGTATGAACACGTGTAAGTAATAACCGGAAATTTCACACTTTTCACCCAAAAAACTGCCATTGACGACCAAGTTTACGATAATATATGTACAAAATCACCACAGAAGTATTGTTTGTTCTACGAGTTTTTCGTCCCAACTCTCTATTTTTGCGAAATTTTAATATTTTGCGTCAATATTTTGAAGTATAAATTAATTTTATTACTTTTGACTTTCAAAATACAAATTTTTCGAAGAAAAAGTGCAAGAATTATAATGAATCAAGACGAAAGTGCTCTAGAAACGCGTTGACGTTAATTGTAATATAAAACTTCAAAACCTCCTAAACATGTATGAACACGTGTAAGTATTAATAATAGCCGGAAATTTCACACTTTTCCCCCGAAAAGCTGGCATTGACGACCAAGTTTACGAGTATATGTACAAAATCATAACAGAAGTATTGTTTGTTCTACAAGTTTGCGTGTTTTTCATCCCAACCCTCTATATTTGCGAAATTTCAATATTTTGCGTCAATATTTTCAAGTATAAATTAATTTTATTACTTTTGACTTTCAAAATACAACTTTTTCATAGAAAAATGCAAGAATTATAATGAATCAAGACGAAAGTGTAGTAGAAACGCGTTGACGTTAATTGTAATATAAAACTTCAAAACCTCCTAAACATATATGAACACGTGTAAGTATTAATAATAGCCGGAAATTTCACACTTTTCACCCGAAAAGCTGGCATTGACGACCAAGTTTACGAATATATGTACAAAATCACCACAGAAGTATTGTTTGTTCTACGAGTTTGCGTGTTTTTCATCCCAACCCTCTATATTTGCGAAATTTCAATATTTTGCGTCAATATTTTCAAGTAAAAATTAATTTTATTACTTTTGACTTTCAAAATACAACTTTTTCGTAGAAAAATGCAAGAATTATAATGAATCAAGACGAAGGTGTTGTAGAAACGCGTTGACGTTAATTGTAATATATACTTCAAAACTTCCTAAAAATGTATGAACACGTCTAAGTAATAACCGGAAATTTCACACTTTTCACCCGAAAAACTGCCATTGACGACCAAGTTTACGATAATATATGAACAAAATCACCACAGAAGTATTGTTTGTAATTTCACACATTTCACCCGAAAAACTGCCATTGACGACCAAGTTTACGAATATATGTACAAAATTACCACAGAAGTATTGTTTGTTCTACGAGTTTGCGTGTTTTTCATCCCAACCCTCTATATTTTCGAAATTTCAATATTTTGCGTATTGACGCATGATTTTCAAATCAAAATTAATTTTATTACTTTTGACTTTCAAAATACATTTTTTTCGTAGAAAAATGCAAGAATTATAATGAATCAAGACGAAAGTGTTGTAGAAACGCGTTGACGTTAATTGTAATATATACTTCAAAACTTCCTAAAAATGTATGAACACGTGTAAGTAATAACCGGAAATTTCACACTTTTCACCCAAAAAACTGCCATTGACGACCAAGTTTACGATAATATATGTACAAAATCACCACAGAAGTATTGTTTGTTCTACGAGTTTTTCGTCCCAACTCTCTATTTTTGCGAAATTTTAATATTTTGCGTCAATATTTTGAAGTATAAATTAATTTTATTACTTTTGACTTTCAAAATACAAATTTTTCGAAGAAAAGTGCAAGAAATATAATGAATCAAGACGAAAGTGCTGTAGAAACGCGTTGACGTTAATTGTAATATAAAACTTCAAAACCTCCTAAACATGTATGAACACGTGTAAGTATTAATAATAGCCGGAAATATTAATAATAGCCGGAAATTTCACACTTTTCCCCCGAAAAGCTGGCATTGACGACCAAGTTTACGAGTATATGTACAAAATCATAACAGAAGTATTGTTTGTTCTACGAGTTTGCGTGTTTTTCATCCCAACCCTCTATATTTGCGAAATTTCAATATTTTGCGTCAATATTTTCAAGTATAAATTAATTTTATTACTTTTGACTTTCAAAATACAACTTTTTCATAGAAAAATGCAAGAATTATAATGAATCAAGACGAAAGTGTTGTAGAAACGCGTTGACGTTAATTGTAATATATACTTCAAAACTTCCTAAAAATGTATGAACACGTGTAAGTAATAACCGGAAATTTCACACTTTTCACCCGAAAAGCTGGCATTGACGACCAAGTTTACGAATATATGTACAAAATCACCACAGAAGTATTGTTTGTTCTACGAGTTGTTCGTCCCAACTCTCTATTTTTGCGAAATTTCAATATTTTGCGTCAATATTTTCAAGTATGAATTAATATATTACTTTTGACTTTCAAAATACAAATCTTTCGAAGAAAAATGCAAGAATTACAATGAATTAAGACGAAAGTGTAGTAGAAACGCGTTGACGTTAATTGTGATATTAAACTTCAAAACCTCCTAAACATGTATGAACACGTGTAAGTAATTGCCGGAAATTTCACACTTTTCACCCGAAAAACTGCCATTGACGACCAAGTTTACGAATATATGTACAAAATTACCACAGAAGTATTGTTTGTTCTACGAGTTTGCGTGTTTTTCATCCCAACCCTCTATATTTGCGAAATTTCAATATTTTGCGTCAATATTTTCAAGTAAAAATTAATTTTATTACTTTTGACTTTCAAAATACATTTTTTTTCGTAGAAAAATGCAAGAATTATAATGAATCAAGACGAAAGTGTTGTAGAAACGCGTTGACGTTAATTGTAATATATACTTCAAAACTTCCTAAAAATGTATGAACACGTGTAAGTAATAACCGGAAATTTCACACTTTTCACCCAAAAAACTGCCATTGACGACCAAGTTTACGATAATATATGTACAAAATCACCACAGAAGTATTGTTTGTTCTACGAGTTTTTCGTCCCAACTCTCTATTTTTGCGAAATTTTAATATTTTGCGTCAATATTTTCAAGTATAAATTAATTTTATTACTTTGACTTTCAAAATACAAATTTTTCGAAGAAAAG